>JABSTT010006017.1:0-13725 GCA_013339685.2 Hyalomma asiaticum | reverse complement strand
TAATGCCACCTGCCACGCACTACACGATGCTTTAAGGCACATAAGTATTACATTAAGGCATTTAAGCTGGGTCTTTACATATATTAGCACATATTATGATCCCAGCGCTGGTTCCCGTGGCTGGCCCCGCCATGCTATTCTTCAAATCTCTGTACCACCCGGTGCGCAAATGCCTTGTGCATAGAGCAAAGTTAGGCTGACCTCACTTTTCAAAGGATATCTTTATTTGAAAGTGGTAAACATGCTCATTTGGAATGCAAGAGAGCTCTCCTCTCGGGGGTGTTGCGGTGCGCGCGGTACATTCTGTGGACCCTTGTCACAATAATCGATTGATTGCGGTTCGGTTAGGAAAGGACGCTAATTTCTGCAGCCCATGTAGGGAGCACGGCTAAGCATCCGTGGGGGTGGGGGGAAAGGGAGTGAAAGACATAGAGAAGAGAGAAAGGCCGTAGTGGAGGGCTCCGGAAATTTAGACCACCCGGGGTTCTTTAACGTGCACTGACAACGCATATTACACGGGCCTCTGGCATTTTCGCCTCCATCGAAAATGCGACCGTTCGTCTTTGTTACACGTGAACCAGCTTATGAACGAGGCGTCTCCCTCCTCCGGCGTCGGCGCAGCCTGCCCTCGTTAGTACTCGGAGCACGCGCACTGCGGCGCGTGCTCTAGTTTCAGTGGAGACCGCTAGTGGTGCTGTAGTTGAAGAGATGATTAATAAAAGCGCTCGCTCTCCCCCGGCACGCTCTCATCTACAGCAGCTGTCATGGAGTGCGCTTCGACGAACGAAGATCGTATATCGCAGCGGCGCGGGTTCGCAAAGCGGGCGCGCTGCCAAGCGTTGCCAAGCGGCTGCCAAGCGCCGCAAGCGCTCGCTGCCTGAGGTTGGTGGCGCCGATGCGCGATTTAAACGTGGCTTTCTCGACCGCACGTTCGGGCACAGCTGTAAGGTATGCGACCGGTTGTGGTTCGATAACGATCTGACCAAGATCTCGACCATCAAGAACGAGCAGTCCCGTGCCAACACCATCGCCGTTCTGCAGCGGGAGTTTGCCACCGACGATGATCACAGCGAGTACGCCGTTTGCTCTACGCGCAAAGATCCCTTGGTGGCAGGCAAACTCCCCGCGATGAGCGTGACGAACGGCTACCGCTACCCGCTGAAATCCGAGCATCTGCCCGAGCTCAACCCGATGGAGGAACATCAGGGGAACCTCGAATGGAAGGACCGTGAACAGTGATGAAGAAAATAAAAGATTTACACAACGTTAAGTCGACTCATTGCTGCTTCGCATACTACGCAGGGTTCCCTTTGTGGGGAGACGCGGAGATTTTTCGCTTCAATTTCTCATTAGCTATTTTGATTTGAATCCGTAACATCGTCGATAGTAAACTACCCTATCTGGCAAACACATCCAGTGTGACAGCTCATGTACCGTCCTCCAATGAATGACAACATAACTGCAATGATTCTGCGGTGGCCCTCGTGCCAATCGCACTCGTACAGACGAACCAACGAGCCGTTGCTTTTACGGTGTAAACCTGTTCACCCATGCTACCGAGTAGGAGCAGACTTGCTTTAGTATGCTGGAAGGCATTATGTTTTTTTATATGACTCGTACTCATATTTTGCAGACTTTGAGGAGCACCAGAAATAGACTGCGACAGGAGTATTTCAAAAGTTATCTTGAATTTTTGCTCTATGCGGGACACTCAAAAAGCTCTGTACTAATGGAGGACCCCAGCTTAGAGATATTTCTTGGATATTTCATTTTGAACACGTTATTTCGAGCCCCTGCTTTCCTAAGTCAAATGACTTCGCTGGCGAAGGAATCCAGGTCATCAAATGATTGTTGAAGAAAGCAGAATCAGCAAGCGACGTTTCGCTGGAGCTATCAAACTATAGAACATCGCCACTCGAAGACGGCAGGTCACCAGCACAGCTGTTGGTGCACCGAAACCTTCCTAAACCACTTCCTGAATTTTAACACTCTCTCGAGTGGCAGCCCTGCAAGCTTAAACAGAACGTGCAAAGGGCACGTGGTTACCAGTGCTACAAGAAGGTCATACTGTTAGAGTTATGGTCAGTGGACGTTGGTACCTGAAAGTCAACGTGGTTAAGCTGGTGTGCTTGCTCTCGTACTTGGTTCTCAAGGAAAAGGGACGACAGCTGCGAAGAAGCCGTCAATACCCCAGGGGATCAGCGGAACCTTTCTACGAGCAGCAGACGCGCCCGGTCGGTTTGTCATGGGACAGTAGTGCGACAACTGAGTGCTCACCTTGTACCGCAGGGGTTATGGCACCGCCTCACAAGAAGCTGAACGCTGAACAAACACATAACTGTCGTCGCTTACAAACGAACACCTACCCCCATTTACAGAAACCGCACACAATGTATCCTGACAGATATGCGGACGTATGTCCTTCGTGCGGAGGCACCCCAACACTACCTCGCATCACATACATTTGCCTGCAGAGATCAGTCTTGGTCGACTCTGGGCGTACACGACGAATGCGTGTGTGGTCAAGGGAGGCGCGACTTGCCGATCTCACCTTGGAAAGCCAGCTGGCAACCCTCGGTCAGGCCCGGCGGGCTACTGTGGCCAGCAGTGCCCTGGAGGAGGGGCCCCGCCCGCGGTGATACACCTAGTGTTATGTGGCATTAAAGTTTGTTCCACCTCCTCACCTTTAGAGGGAAGTGCGGCCTCTGCGGGATCGGTGTCGGGAAGCGGGAAGCAGTGAAACTTTGGTGTGCGTGCAATCGGAAAGAAGTGACAACGCTGGAGGCTCGCCTTCTGAATCCAACGACACACAGTGCAGAAGACAGGAAGTCACTGGCTGCTGAGATACTGACGCGCATGTCAAATCGGTGTGATACAGGGCACGGGCTCGTTATTTTGAACCAGGTCTTGCTGTACCTTTCTAGTAAAATATCAGGTCGGCCAACATCAAGGTTTGGTCTCACCTTTGATTTGCAGTTACGCCCTCGCATCCCACTCATTGACGTCCTGGCCGTCAGCACGGGCAAAGGTGGAAAGAACTCGGCGTGTGGCTGACAAAATGACCATTGACCGGGGGGTAGGGTGGGGGAAGGGCTCCGTGGGTACTGCAGGCGCGATCGTCGGGTCTGTGGGAAAAGGCGCTTCTGCAATCTTTATTGGCACTAAGCGCGGTACTGTTCGAAAATGGCGTTCAAGTGTAATCCCTATCATATCACTCTCATGCCCACTATATCCTTGAGTTTTTTATCGTCCTCACCGCGCCGCGCACGATTTCCAACGGGCGCATTATCCCCGCCGTTGGACATGCCTGACATGGTTACTTGGCGTTGCTGCGGAGCTCTGTTGTGCGTAAACACAATACACCGCACCTTCTTCCACGAAATTGTTAACAGTAGGTAGACAGCGTATTTTGAGTATGTTTGCAATCCGCCTTAGCGTAAAGAAAACGACTATGCTCGCGCCAGCCTCAACAATCCGTCGTTTTCTCCGATGTCGCTCTCGATGTCGAGAGTTACCTATTACAGCACCGGTGTTTGTTCTTGGCCAGAATTTGTATGTGTGCATTACGTGAACGAATAAACTGTTCCACTGGGAGTGAGGTGAACGCGGGTCTATTCCTTTTCGTTAAATCTAAATGTGCCAGAATGGATACGCCGTCATATTATTTATGCGTCTCATTGAGTAAGCATAAGTGCACACAATAGATGGTTTTCAACATAATAGCAAATGTCGAACTTTTCTCCAGTTAGGAAAACTGACCAAACATTTTAATCAAGAACATGGTATAGGCGGCCCCTTAATGCTAACAATGACCTCATACCCCCGTTTCTGTCTTGATGCACATAATACGACATGGTAATCCACAGTCCTCAGGTTATTCGTCAGAATCTTCGATGTACCTTAGATATTTTAGTTTCGTTCGGTAGATCATATGCACATAGCCAGTTTTTGCGCATGCTCGGTATTTCGCGCTTTAAAACCAGCATGGAACAGGATGGCGACGCGTCGACACAGCGTACTAGAATGTTCTAGTATACTGCAGCAATCGTTGCAGAGGTTTTACTGGCTCTCGCAATGCAGCACCAGCTCCTTGACCCACGTGACCGAGCTGTCGCGATGCCGAGAGGCACAGGCTCTCAGCTTTTGTTCACGAAGAAACACCGACTGGTGGGAGGCCACCTTGTCTTTGCCCTTATTTCGACCAACGGGAAACACGCAAGTGAAACGGCTGTCACAGTGTAAGAGGCATTTCTTTCGCGATGATCGCGGCGTACCTACGTGGGGAGGAAGAAGAGAATGCCAGCAGCAGCTCAGAATGGGCGATGAGGGCAAGAGCCGTTGTGGCGCAGTGGAGGAGAAGGGAAGTATCAGTGGCGGCTCACATAAAAATTTCTTGACACCGCAGAAGTGTAGTGGTTATGGTTCTAGGTTGCCGCCCAAGAAACGCTTGGTCGGTGCGGCCGCGGCGGTCGCATTTTCGATTGAGGGGAGAATGCCTGTACTGTGCGTTGTCCGTATACGTTAAACAACCCCTGGTGGTCACAATTTCCGGAGCCCTCCACTACGGCTTTTCTCCCCATTCTACCTCTTTCATTCCCTTTCCACTACCTCATCGAAAGCTTAGCCATGCTTCCGACATTGGCTCAAGAAATTAGCATCCTTTCCTTAACCGAAGACAATCATTATCATCATCATCTGTACACAGCGACACCACACTCGCACCGCATTGGGGTGCCTTGCAATGAGTTGAGGCCTATTTTTGCGATAACAATAGAAGAACAGAGTTTCCAAGTGCGCTTTCTTGTTGACATCCTCAGAAAATTGACAGCATCCCCCCTATTCCTCTCGGATTTTTTGTTCAGCGGCTTCATGCATGGGCAAAACGTTCCTGAGTAATGTTCCTAGCTTTGTCACAAATTTCGAGAAACGTCAGCTGGCGTATTATCAAGTCACGAGTAGACAATAAATGTATACATAGCAGTACCTTTATTCAGTGAATTTACCGAGAAGTACTAGCGCCTTCCTCTCCCTTGACACGTTTGCGCTTACCGCCTCGGCTTTTCTTTGATCCACACTGGTCATTGTTAACTCGGTGAGAGTTATATGGATAGCACAGCGAACCGTAATTCCCAAAGCAGCTTGATGTTGGTTCCACACCTTTTCGATTATATTGACGCCTCAGAATGACGCAGTAGTCTGTAAATGAAATTTTTGACTTAGGCATTGAGCACTTTATGTGAAAACTGCCACAAGAGATATGGTAGAATAACAAATTATTACTACCCGCGCTCATTTTACCTGATTTTATATAACGGGCATATGCAGTCAGGAGTACAAATATACGGTAAGCATTGGAGGGTGGAAGTGGTCGATACATTTTGTAGGTTGCCCTCTTACCGGTGCAAGCTACCTAAGCTGTGGCGTCTAACCGTGTCTCCATGGACAATAGCTCCCAGCAGCGGCGTGCCCCTGTTACAGTATCGAATAGGACCCCGAGTCACCCTTGCTTATGAGCAATGCGTTCGAGAGCGGGACGCCTGATCTCACCAGTAGCCCGAACGGCTCTCTACAGTGGGGAGTCAAGCCACTGGGCACAAAGAGCGCTAAGGTTGGGCGTGGACAGAACAGGACGTGAACGCCGCTTTCAAAGAACAACTCGGTGTGCGAAGGAGAACTTCATTGAAAACGCATGGCTGCCGAATCCTAGACAAATCACCGAGTAGTTGCTGGCCTATTTATATTGTTAGCACAACCAAGGCTATACACCACTGTATTTACAAGCACTATCAAAACGGAGCACAGTAAGAACTGCCGGCGTAGGGTTGTCACCTTGTAGTCCTCTTCCTTGGCAGAAGCATGCAAGACAGCTTGTATTGGCGTATGTGCCGTAGCAGCATCAGTGAGGTTCTAGATATTCTTCAGAGGCTGTTATTCCCACTGGAAGTAGTGTATTTTACTGGTAAATGGTATACGACTACCCATGCTTTCTTCCTTCGGAAGATGGAACTTTGACTGCAGTATAAGGTGCTTGCGTTCAAGAATACTAAAATATTACGTCAGTACCCTCGGAAACTTCTTTCTTTGTGCCTATGTGGTGTTTAAAAGGTCCCTGAATGGTTGTTTATTTTTGACATTGTGTCGTCTCTGATTAGGCAACAAAATTGTCAAATGATTCACACTATAAAGAAAGGGAAGCACCTTGCGCTAAGCCAGCTATGGGCTTACTTCTGTCGCCTTGCTCCTTACTACAGCTGTCCCTCCTACACGCGATCAGCTCCGGAGTGTGCGCTAGCGACGACTGCGCTTCCCACGTCAGCTGCTGTGCCGAGCCAGCAGCTGAACGATATGTGCTGCGCTATAAAAAAAATTCACAGCATATCCACGGAGTGAATGATGATGAGTGGGCGAAGCTCCGGAGTTCATCGTAGATCGTGGCGAGTTCCGGATTAATTTAGTTAACGCGCACGCTACGAATCCTTGTGGTTCAACCACGCAGAAGTAAAATCTCCCACCGGTACTTCATTGCAAGTCAAGATCCAGTGCCTATATATGTATATGTATATATATATATATATATATATATATATATATATATATATATATATATATATATATATATATATATATATATATATATATATAGGACTGTATATGCAAAAATAGCTTCGGTTGCCGCTAGTTTATAACAGAATTGACGATGCGCCTCTTAGAGAACGACGGTTTATTAAGTCAACGTTTCGGTCGGAGCCCGACCTTTTTCAAGACATGTAAACCACAGGCCAGTATGGCCTTATATACACACTTTGCCTTGTAGTAAGGAGAGAAGGACAAGGGTGGGAAAGCGAATGAGTGGGTTGAAAATATACGGAAATAATAAAGTAAAAAAATAAAAATAATAATAAAGATTGCCGGCATCTTCACTGCAACAAAAGATGAACAAGTCACGCAAAGGGAACTCGCACAAACACACACACACACACACACACACACCACAGAGAGTGAGAGAGAGAGCGAAAGAAAAGAAGAAAAAAAGAAAAAGAGAAAGGGGCGAAAGTCGGGGAAACAGCGAGAAGGACGAGTGCCGCCCGCCGCGCCAGTGCTGTCCGAGTCCGTAGACATCTTTAAGAGCAATCCATCAATTAGGTATTGTAAACAGTGGCGCCGGCTTATATCTGGTGAAACTAACGACACTTTCCGTGGCGTACCTTATGCGGTTTGGATATTGCCTCTGTGGTGCCGCTGCCCAGCAATGCGCCCCAGGAGGAAAGAACGGGGGAGGTATTCAGGCGTGAAAGGCACAGCGTTCTTGTTCCCGGTTGCAGCCACATTTGTAATACGAACTCGGCGCCACCGCGTGGCGGGGTAAGGTAGGCAAGGAGGAAGAAAGGGCGGCATGAAGGAAAAGAGCCGCACAGAAAGGCGAGGTTTTGAAGCAGTAAAATTCTGTGTACAACACAATGACGCATTGTCCCCTCTTGTCGTACGATCTCCGAAGCCACTTTGCGTGTGTCGGCCTGCACTGCGCGGGTAATGCAAACAGGGCCAGGCCGATAGAATCGGGCGTACACAGCTTAAAAAAAAAGGGGAGAAGTCGAATGAGGCAATGATAATTGGCGGGAATGGCCGATCTTGTAATTGAGGATACAAAGTTTATCAATTCGACTGTTCACTTCCTAACGATCGTAGCACCGAGAGAGCGCCAGGATGTTCATTTATGCCATGCTTAATTGTGCCAAATTTGTAGATAAAGTAAGATTCCCTTTGCTCACGTTCTCTGGTGCTCCGAAAGTTACTTTCCAATAGTGTGACCCTGACATCCTCAAAGCTGTGACCTTTCAAGTTGATATGTTTAGAGAGCGGAAGGCCAGGTAGTGAGCGCACATGGGACCGATGGTTGTTGAATCTTATCCCGAATGGTGTGTGCGTCTGTCCTATGTACTGCATGTTACATATTCCACACTCTAAGAGATAAATAACATTGCTTGAGTCGCAGTCAAGTTGTCCTTTTATTCTGTGCTTAAAATTCGAATGTGTGCTTTCTGCAACTTTTGTTTTCTGGATGTGTTTGCACACGCCGCATCTGGATTTCCCACTGCCAAGCAAAGGGAATCTTACTTTATCTACAAATTTGGCACAATTAAGCATGGCATAAATGAACATCCTGGCGCTCTCTCGGTGCTACGATCGTTAGGAAGTGAACAGTCGAATTGATAAACTTTGTATCCTCAATTACAAGATCGGCCATTCCCGCCAATTATCATTGCCTCATTCGACTTCTCTCTTTTTTTTTTTAAGCTGTGTACGCCCGATTCTATCGGCCTGGCCCTGTTTGCATTACCCGCGCAGTGCAGGCCGACACACGCAAAGTGGCTTCGGAGATCGTACGACAAGAGGGGACAATGCGTCATTGTGTTGTACACAGAATTTTACTGCTTCAAAACCTCGCCTTTCTGTGCGGCTCTTTTCCTTCATGCCGCCCTTTCTTCCTCCTTGCCTACCTTACCCCGCCACGCGGTGGCGCCGAGTGCGTATTACAAATGTGGCTGCAACCGGGAACAAGAACGCTGTGCCTTTCAGGCCTGAATACCTCCCCCGTTCTTCCCTCCTGGGGCGCGTTGCTGGGCAGCGGCACCACAGAGGCAATATCGAAACCGCATAAGGTACGCCACGGAAAGTGTCGTTAGTTTCACCAGATATAAGCCGGCGCCACTGTTTACAATACCTAATTGATGGATTGCTCTTAAAGATGTCTACGGACTCGGACAGCACTGGCGCGGCGGGCGGCACTCGTCCTTCTCGCTGTTTCCCCGACTTTCGCCCCTTTCTCTTTTTCTTTTTTTCTTTTTTTCTTCTTTTCTTTCGCTCTCTCTCTCACTCTCTGTGGTGTGTGTGTGTGTGTGTGTGTGTGTGTGTGTGTGTGTGTGTGTGTGTGTGTGTGTGTGTGTGTGTGTGTGTGTGCGAGTTCCCTTTGCGTGACTTGTTCATCTTTTGTTGCAGTGAAGATGCCGGCAATCTTTATTATTATTTTTATTTTTTTACTTTATTATTTCCGTATATTTTCAACCCACTCATTCGCTTTCCCACCCTTGTCCTTCTCTCCTTACTACAAGGCAAAGTGTGTATATAAGGCCATACTGGCCTGTGGTTTACATGTCTTGAAAAAGGTCGGGCTCCGACCGAAACGTTGACTTAATAAACCGTCGTTCTCTAAGAGGCGCATCGTCAATTCTGTTATATATATATATATATATATATGGGTAGCCGGTGAACGGTTCTCCAGCGCGAGCAGTCGGTAGTTTTCAATAAAAAAACTCGCTAGAAGACGCTGCCTGCGTCAAGCTTGTCTCTCGCGGGTGAGGGCGCGTTCTCCTTCTTTGCGAGCTGGTAGAGCGTTCATCTAAGAAAGAGCGTTTCCATAGTCAACGCGCGCCTTTCGCTCTCTCTCTCTTTCACACGAGACAGCAGATGGAAGAGGGAGAGAGCTCGCGCGCCGGAAGGCACGCGCCGAGGGCGCGCCTCCCACACGCGCCCTCCTAGTAGCGCGTTCCTAGTAGGTAACGCGCTACTACAACGTACGGACAGATCCAAACCTTCAGGAGCTTCGCCTCTAATAACAGTGTTACGCGACCACACCAACACCGTTTCACATTATGTGGAAGTGGACGCTACACAATGAACACTACATGAACAATACAGTGAAGCAATGGAAGGCACTGCTGTGCGGCTCGGCCTTCGAGGCCGAACTGGACATGAGTGCATTCCATTGTTGCACTGTATTACTCTCTGACATTGTTCCACTGTACTGTACTTTTGCTGGTCCAAAGAGCAGAGGTGATGGCAACGGCCAGCGGAACTCTGAAATAGGGGCCCCAAACGTTTACGATGCTCCGCCTTAGGGGTACCAAAGCTTTAGTTTTTTATGTGATAATAAGGTTTGTTCTCTCTGTATCTCTTAGTGGTCGTGCCACTAAAAATATCAATACAAGTGGAGTAGTAGTGGTTGGAGACGTAGCGCACTTGTGTTTATATTTCTATTCCGCTTTCTTTCACAGGGGCTTCAAACTAAGAGGACCCTTAAGAGGACCCGAGTAATCACTGACCTTACGGGATGCATGCGGCGAGAACTTTTTCGTTATGTACACGTCCAAAACACAACGCAACGACGATGTAAATCATTTGTGTAAATTGTATGTCTTGCGCCATATCAGGCAAATAAAAGTGCTGATAACCCGCGGCACTGCAACCAGAAGCACAAGATCTACTGAGACACCGAAAAATAATATGGCCCTGTTTGTGGCATAACGACCAATTGCTGCACCACTTTAGGACATTTGTGATCTTGAGCAGCAAGTGAAATATATAGTTCGCGCGGAAGCTGGTTACTCTCTTACGCGCCTTATTGTGTGTCACCAAAAGTGCCAAGCACACATTAGTGTAAACGTTGGACTGACAGGTGTGGAAAAATGTCGCTGATCATCTCTAGCAAGACAGCTTAGGGCAGCAGCGAGAACAGGTGAATGGTACGTATTAGTCGGAGCCTGGTACATACAGGCTCCGACTGCCAAGACCGGCCCCAAGAAAGCACCAGCCGCCAAGTCGAATAAGCCAGAACCCAAGAAGACCCACACCGGGCACTCCCCCAATGTAAAGCCTGGGACCCCATCGGAGCCTCCTGTACGGGTCAAAAGCTTCCCACCCTTGAACACCCGTCCAAGCACAGGTGAGCTGTTGTGGTGGGGCTGCTCAGCGCCGCGGGAGCAGCGTCGGCTGATCCAGCGAGCACGTGGAGTGGCGCGAGCCAATGGGGCCCTGAACTAAGGGCTCCACCCTACGAGGAAGATCCCTCTTTTCATTCAAATAAATGTTTTCTCTCTCTCTCTCTCTCCGCCCCCCCCCTTTTCCCTCCCCTACCGAAACTGCCCTACAGCAGCAGATAGGGGAGCTCAGGCGCCAGAATCAAATTCTTGCGCGCAAAATTCAGGAATTAGAAGCCAAGCAGGACGGGTCATCCGAGCCAGTGCAGAAGCCGAGGCAGACGACGGGGATGACGGCTCTTCCGTCACATCCCGCCTCACTAGCGTCTCGCGGCAGGACGCAGATATGGTAGTTGGACCAGCTTCTATTACCGGACCCATCGGTCGCCTCGAGTCCCTAGAGTGTAAAACCGAGCAATTAGAGGCGCGCGTAGCAGCCTTCCCCACTCAAATAATGTCCGCAGTCCTTGAGACCTTTCAGGACACGTTCACGGCAGCATTAACGCAAGCACTTCCCGACATTGTGGCCCAGGTCTCTAACTCAGTCCTTAAGGCCGTGCAGCCTTGGGTTAGCACCCAAATTAAAAACACCACTCAGCGCGACTCTCCGCAGCTGAAACGTAAGCCGGCCTCCCGTCAGGCAGCAGAAGGCTTTTCGGAGCCAGCTCCCGGTGGGCCGGTTCGGCTTCTTACAGCTGCCGCACCGACTCCAGGCCCGGATCGGTCCCCTGCACCGTAAATAAATACTAAATGATGGCTAGCCGATCTAACAAAAAAGATAAAAATCTACAAATATTTGAGATTATCCAATGGAACTGCAGGGCTTTTAGAGCCTGGAAAAAGCGCTCGCACCTCAAGCTCTACTTGCAGTCACTCGGAAACATGCCGGCCCTGCTTGCTTTGCAGGAGCCGGGTATGGACACTAAATTCTCTGGATACAGTACTTTCCAGGGGGGCCCTTGTCATGCATCCTGTTGAACAAGGCATATACCGCGATTCAGGTCGATTTCAACTTGAGTACTGAACAAGAATACACAATGGTAAGAGTACTGCCTCTCAGACGTCGCGACCCGTCAATACACATCCTAAATATATATAGCCCCCCGCATAAGCCGCTCGTAACCTTTAGCGAAATCTTCCTTCGGGCGATCAAGTTGGCAGAGAAGGACCCCTTAGTGATCGTCGAAGATTTCAATGCTCCCAGCCTTCCGTGGGGCTATCACAACGAGAAGGCCAGAGGACGTAAGCTAGCGGAGCTCCACTCTTCGCCTCACGCTACTCACGAGTCCGGCGTACCCCACTCGAGTGGGGAACTAGGTAACCCGTGACACGTGTCCGGACCCCTCTCGCGTAAAAAATGCTAAGGATGCCAACTGGGAGAACTTGGGCAATTCTCTAGGCAGTGATCGCCGCCTTCTCCGGATCACACTTCTGGAAACGTCAGCTCGTAAAAAATGCGGTCAAGCCAAGCTGACCGTTTGGACCCAATTTCGCAATGGGACTATCCCTCCCGTGCTACTTTCTGGAAGCTATGCGGAATGGGCTAAACACATAAACAACATTCAGAAAGAACTTGTTACTACCCTTCAAACCAAAGAACCGCAGTTTACACACCACCTACACTTGTGGGAGGCGCGCCGAAGCTTAACAAAACATTGGAAAAAGCAAAAGACTAATCGCAAATTACGTATCCGCATAGCCCAACTCACGGAACAGGCTGCAGCGTACGCTGCCCACCTCTCAGATTCACACTGGATAGCCCGCTTCCACGCCGCAGCTCGTCAGATGAGCTCGAAGGGGACATCGCGTCTCTTTCGCATTCTCATAGACCCCTTTCAAACGAGAGGGGAGGCGCAGAAGCAGCTCCGGCGAGCTCTGCGAGGGCACCAAGGCACTCCGGCACAACTTGCGGATGCTCTGTGCGATGAATATCTCTGTCGTACCCAGCTTGGCCGGCGTACAAGTACTCTGGTAAGCCTAATCACCAACTCGATGCCCATTTTGAGTTGCATGACCTTAAAGCTGCCTTAGCTAAAATGCGCAGGGTTACGGCTCCGGGGCTGGACCGCATAACAGTGAAGTTGTTGGCAAACATCCCTGACACAGCCTACCTCCATTACCTCCATTTATTGAATACAGATCCCACTTATTGGAATACAGATTTATTCGAATACCAGAACTGGGACGGCCGTGCGCTCCCTTCCGAATGAAACACATCACTTGTGACTTTTATCCCCAAAGCAGACAAGGCCGTGAATACAGAAAATCTGAGGCCCATATCACTGACCTCGTGCGCGGGCAAGCTTATGGAGACGATGGTATGGCATCGCCTCTCCCCATACCTTGAGGGCAAGGGCTTCTTTACAGACACCATGTTTGGGTTTCGCCCACACATGTCTGTACGGAACGTCCTTCTCCAGCTGCATAGCGACGTCATACAGCCCACAACTATGCAAAACAATGACAAAGCCATCCTCGCCCTTGACCTGAAGGGGGCTTTCGACAATGTTAAACACAGCAGCGTCCTGGCTGACTTGAGTTCCACCGATTGCGGGGCGAAGACCTTTGCATATGTCAGAGATTTCCTCTCTAAACGCCAGCCCTTCTTCGGATCGAAGACGAGGAATATGGCCCGTTCACTTGGGAACACGGGGTACCCCTCAGGGAGCGGTGTTATCATCGCTCCTGTTCAACATTGCTATATGATGCGCCTTCCAAGCGAATTGGCCAGGGTGGAAGGCACGGAACACGCAGCTTATGCCGATGACATTACAATCTGGACCACTGAAGGGCGCCTCGGTGAAATGCAGGAACGCCTTCAGCGGCCGCCATCCATAGTCGAGGCGTATGCCACCGATTGTGGACTCCAAGTGCTCCAAGCAAATCAGAGCTTCTGCACGTTAGAGCGACGCCGAGAGATAAGTCAGCCATACACATCTCCCTCTCTGGGATTCCCATCAGAGAGGTGGAA
>JABSTT010006016.1:0-15011 GCA_013339685.2 Hyalomma asiaticum | reverse complement strand
AAAAAGGAAAGAAAGAAAGAAAAAAGAAAGAAAGAAAGCAGAAAGAAAGAAAGAAAGAAAGAAAGAAAGAAAGAAAGAAGAAAGAAACCATCCTGCCTCCCGAGGAGCCATTTGTCAAACACATCGTTGAATCGTCTTCGTACCCAGCGCTCAATATCCATGGAACGTAACTAATTGGTCCCCGCGGACCATCAGTGAACTCGGCTTCGGCGCTTGACCACGTCCGTGTGCAACTCTACAGTAAGACTCGATAGGGCGTTGCACAACGGAACGTTCTTCATTGAGAAACCGAGTCCGAGCCTTCGGGTCACTTCACACGAATGTTGCATGTATGGAAAGAACTGAACCCTCTAGTCATACTATTAGAATGTTGATGGATGAGCATCAGTGTTCACTGCATGACGTAAGTCGAGGGTAGAGACACAAATGTAGCTCTGGGGCTCCAGAAACGCCTCCCTATGCGGCCGCTTGGCGGTCGTTCGAACTCGCGAAACAGCCGCGGTTGAGATTCACGATTACTGTAGTGAAAAAAAGGAAAAAGAACTGTTATAACGTTCGGAGACGCAATGAACGAGAACTGGGAGACGCGCTTGCTTTAACGGGATCAGTTATTTCTTTGTCAGAAAATGAATAGTTCGAGAGAAACGTACTCGCACAAAATGTTAATCTAAACCATGTCTGGTTTGGTCAGACATGCGACATTAAGAGAACAGTAAAGGATGCGTTCTGATATCGCATTTCACGTCTGATAACACTGCGTCTTCACGATGTGTGTATCGGTATACCGACTCGTCCGATAAGCTATGGGTATTATATAGTTGGCATTATGATTTAAAAAAAAATGGAACTTATCAAGCCACTCGACAGGCAGCCTGCGGCCTGTAAGAGAGACATAATGTATCCCGAGAGATTGGAAGCGCTGCCAGAGGGGACACAAGACGATGGCACGAATTATATAAAATGGTGTAAGCACGTTTGGCTTATGCAAAACTTAACGATGAACTCCTTTCTTCCTTCAGCTTGGGCGCACGACCTAATAATAAATATCTGCTACAATATTTCTAACTTTACCTCTGCATTTTTGTTGTTTTGTGGGGTTTAACGTCCCAAAACCAGCTCTGATCATGAGAGACGCCGTAGTGGAGGTCTCCGGAAATTTTGACCACCTGGGTTTCTTTAACGTGCACTGACATCGCACAGCACACGGGCCTCAACATTTCGCCTCCACCTCTGCATTTTTGTTTTTCAAACTTAGTTGATCAATTTCAAGTGTACCAATCTGCACTAGCTGTCTCTGATATGATAATCCTGGGCCACTTCTTTCTAGACGAGCTTTTATACCATTCCTTTCCCCCCAGGGTGCCAATGAGGTTGATTGTTTTTGATTGATTGATTTGTGGGGTTTAACGTCCCAAAACCAGCTGTGATTATGAGACGCCGTAGTGGAGGGCTCAGGAAATTTCGACCACCTGGGGTTTTCTTTAACGTGGACTGACATCGCACACTACACGGGCCTCAACATTTCGCCTCCATCGAAATGCAGCCGCCACGTCCGGGATGTTGCTTTATTTTGACAAAATATTTGTAGTATCGTATACTCTCATATAAAATAAAGAGCGTCCCCTGTTCTTTTACGATAAGTTTGTCCGCATTACACATTGATACCACCGGACCGTTCTTCCTTAGATAAGAATGCACTGAAATGCAAGATAACGAGGACGAAGCAAAGAAAGAAGAACAGAAAAATGAAATTTACCAGTACGCCGCTTGCCGACAAAAGCCGCCAGGAAGCCGAAAGTCCCGAGCGTTGCGCTAAGCGGTGGCCAGCGGACCGTACGGGGCTTTTGAGAGGAAGCGGATGGGTGACCTCGGTGACCCCGAGCCATTCAGAAAAGGCGGCGATATGAGACGCGAACGGCGCGAAAGCCGTTTTGGTCTAGCGCGCCTAAATAGAATGTTTCAATGGGGGCGACGCGATACCGCACTCGCCTTTAAGAAACGGCCGCCGAGGATGGCTCGTGAGATGTGCATAGGGAGCTAGTAGGGAAGTAGTAGTACAAAAGAGTATGTATGTATGTATGTATGTATGTAGTAGCATGATGATGTATGCAGGTATGCATGTATGCATGTATGCAGTATGCATGTATGCATGATGCATGTATGTATGTATATTTATGTATGTATGTATGATGCATGTATGTAGTATGTATGTATGTATGTATGTATGTATGTATGTATGTATGTATGTATGTAGTATGTATGTATGTATGTATGTGAACTTAGTGCTGAGAAGCCAAGGAGGTATATATTAAGTTTAATGGAACCCCCTTGTGAGAAACGCGATACTTGGATGGAGCTCCCAATTGCTGAAGCTTTCTGCATCACTGTCTTGAAGCTGGGGATGCCGCGCAGATTCGTCGTGCTATAGGTGAAAGCTAGAGCCTTTCTAACGCATTGTAATTATGTTCAGTGCCTCTGTGATCACCCAGCGCCCTTCCAGTCGCAAAGAAAATAAGAAAAAAAGCGCCGGCCACCACGCATGTCTGGGTATCGCTTTCCGATTCCTGAGCACGCACTTGTACAGCGAGCAAGTTAGGGTTAACTAGAATGCGTCCATCCCTTCTCTACCGCGATAACGCTCAAGGTCGGCATAGTTTCGGTTTGCATTCTTGTTTTGAAGCCTGAACCATACTTGCCATTCACATTATTATAGTTCTTCTGTGACAGTTCTTTCGAGTTCTCACTAGGACTTTATCATATCCGACCTTGGAAAGCCAGCAGGGAACCATATGTCAGGCTCGGCGAGTCACCGTCGCCGGCGGCGCCCTTGAAGAGGGGCGTGGAGCATTGTCTACAGTATTGTCCCTTGATTCTCTCTCTCTCCAGTGGAGCACGTTTTAATTTCTAATATTTTGTTTCTGTTCCGTATATCTCTGGGTGTACACGTCCACAAGAGTAAAATAAAACATTCAGGACATGTAAGACTCTGAATAAAGTTCTTTCCAGAACAAACTGTCTCCACTCTATTACACTGTAAGCCTCTAACTGACGTCATTCAGGTGTACCACCCTAGGCTCAGCTACTGGGGGATAATGGCGTTGCGTAGCCGCGTAGGAGAGTATGCCTCGTAACGCATCAATTAAGTAAAATTGAGGTAACGTCGGCCTGCTCATTTTTTTTTCCTGATTACACAATCTTCGTGATTGGCCCAAAGTTCTGGACTGCCCATCAGTCAGAAAAAAAGCGGGAACGATGTCTTTCGCTGGCCTCACCTGGGGTCATCTTCGCTTTAGATCATGCCGCATTAACCCAGCATTGAACCAACGTTAACAAGCTTGCATTGGTGTTCCTCCATCACAACTGGGCTCGTATCCGTACTTTTACGATATGTCAACGCCGCTGCTATTCACACCAAGTCGACGGGATTCAATTCGCCGCGTGCCGTGTCACTGAGATGCACACCTAATTAAGACTCTTGTTTTACGGCAATGAACGCTCCAAACAATCTGTGTGCTCAAAGAAGCGCGTCAGGAAGCAACGCTGAGCAGCCAAGCGTCCTCGGCAAAGAGCGCATTGTATCCCGGTCTTTATTGGAGGGAAATCGGAGCAGCTATTGATTATACAGTACTTGACACCTTCGTTCCAGCTGTGCACAGCGCCAACAGTTTGTGCGCCGGCGAACTCCCAAAGGGACCCGCTTTCTGAGGCGGAAGGGAACTTCGCTTTGATAGGCGTTATAGTGAAAGCGCAACAAAGCATAATTTAATCACTGTATGCGGACTCGCATAATATAAAACCGTCTTAAAGCGCCTTCGGAGACGACGATGTTCGGTCGCACAGAGATAGCGAGGCAGAATGCCGAGTTGACTTAGTTGGTGGACGTAGATGAAGGAATAAACAGCAGTGAAACGTGGTTAACAAATGCATAGTAGAAGGGAAGGATTTCCTCTCCCAATGTCTTGTATTTTAAGCCTTTCGCGCTGAAATTTAGCGAATAGTTATAGCGCAGACTGTGCAGTATCAAATTTCACACGTAGTTTTTGTTATAGCGAATGTCAGAAATGCCTAAAGCGACAAATAACCATCGGTCGCTCGCACGCTCGTTATCTCGTTCAGTTACTACCACAGCGCAGTTGCGAGATTTTCCCGTTCACTTATATCATCTCACATTTCGTTCTCTTGTTTTACCTTTCACTCACTCACTCTTGCGAAATATCCCCACCCGCTTTCTATCTCTCTTTCTGACCGATTAAGACAGTGCCTCAACAAGTGACAACGATTTGATGTGTCCCTAAAAGCTATTTTCTTCTTTCCCTCTTTCATTCCCACTTTTTCCTTCGCCAGTACGGGGTAGATAACCTGAGATCTCCTCTGCTTAACTTCCCTGCCCTTTCTTTACCTTTATCTCTCTCTCTCTCAACATCTCATGCTCTTGTTTTTCCTCTCTTCCACCTACTCACTGTTCACACAACTCAGGAGCGCACACTCTAGCGAATTCAAGCAGGAACTACGACCTGTAATCGAAAGCACAATGACATCAAGCAAGGGTGGAACTTGGAATGATACAGGATGAAATGTGGGAAGGAATCCATAATGTTCGTTTAAGCGTCTTGAGTGGCGCGAGCTCCTAGCGTTTGGTACACCTTTAGTAGATTGGAGACGACACTAACCGGCTCATGCCTACAAGGGCAATGCTGATATGAGCCACCTTTTTGTTTCCTTGTTTATTTATTTATTTATTTATTTATTTATTTATTTATTTATTTATTTATTTATTACACAGAGTCGTGCCGTATATCCCACGCAGTATGCACCTTCCGCTATTCAACTGGCCTTCGTTATTAGCCGGGTGGAATATGACTTCTTTTTTTTTACCTTATCCTCTAATGTCGCATCTGCCTCATGCAACAGTAAACGTGATGTTCGCTATGCCATTTTTAATTCGCAGTCAATTATATCTCTTTTTTTTGTAAAATAGTCTCATCGGAACATCTGGTGAGCAACAAAGTTTATTTCGCTAAGCGCTAGCGCCTTATAAATTTATTATACAGCTGACATCGCGCACGCATGAAAGATATTGAGTGCCGCCTGGCGTGTTCCGTACACCAGGCCGGTAGCGCTTGAGCGCCGGGACTGTTGCTTTCTCACCCGAACTCGTGCCGCTTGTTATGTGGGGCTTAACGTCCCAAAACCAGCTCTGATTATGAGAGACGCCGTAGTGGAGGTCTCCGGAAATTTCGACCACCTGGGGTCCTTTAACGTGCACTGACATCGCACAGCACACGGGCGTCAACATTCGCCTCATCGAAATGCAACAGCCGCGGCGGGATTCGATCCCGCGACCTTTGGATCAGCAGCCGTGTACCATAGCCACTAGACCACCGTGGCGGAGCGAGAACACACTTTGCCTCGCGCTCAGACGCGCCCTATCTTTGTCTGTGTGTGCGTCGCGCAGCTAAGTTCGTGTCCTCGTGGATCCGGCTCACCGCCATGGTTGCCGCACTTTGATAAGGGTGAAATGCAAGGACACACGTGTACTTACACTGATGTGCAGGTTGCAGAAGCTGACGTGGCCAAAGTTAATCCGGAATCCCCAACTATGGTGTTCCTCGTGATCATATGCTTCTTTTGCAAGTAAATCTTAAGAAAAACACTCCTATTGAAAGTAGCTGCAGCACTCTCATCCTTTGAAAACAAAACATAACTTAATGGGAGCATTGCGGCCGACGCATATGTGTTAGTAGGCTTAAGACGGTGACAGTCTTGCACTGCGGGTATCATTTCTTCGCACAAATCCAAGCGCAGGGACTCGGAAAAGTGGGAAAACAAAGAGGTGGAAAATAAAGAGGAAACGCGATTCAGGGGGCTCGTGCTTAGCGAGGCCAAACACTCCCTGCATATACGGGCCTCTCCGAGAAACTCTAGGCTTTGCAAAAGCCCCGGGTAGGCTTAGCGCTAGGCCTAACGTCGGAACTGCGCGAACTTCTCGAAAGGCGACCGGCGTCTCCTTCCTTAATCCCACAGCGGGGAAGCAGCTTGCTCGGCGACACTGCGAACTTTACCGGCCACGGGGCTCCCCGCGGCACCGTAGCTTCATCCAGCCCTGCTGGACCTAAGACTATAGAGAAGTTTTCGAGTTGCGGCCGGGGATCTTGAAGGTGGCCCTGGATCGGCCGCCTCTGCAGTGCGGAATGGTTGGCGGTGTGACTCGTAGCCTTGGTTAAGGCGACGCGCGCTTCTTAGCCGGATCAACAGATGACGCGGGCATATATCAGAAGTTGGTTTACGTGAAGGAAATCCTCGCTGCCCTGACTCGACACTACGTGGGTGCTTCTTTCTGACAAGCGTATCCGTTCAGAAGCCGTTGCACTTATAGTACAAGATCTGTGCTGGGCAGAAATAAAATGGACAATGAAGGAACATACAAGAGACATCCAGGCGCTAACATCGAGCTATATTAACTTGGAAACATTAATCTATCTTTTACGCAAGCTTCCATTATGCCGACAATCGAGATTAAGCAAAGAGAAACTGAATTTCATAGTCAAGCTAAAGACACCAGGCATGCAGATAACCCTTCTGTCTAAAAGCACTGAATGCTTTTAGGAAAATCTTTCAACTCTATAACTCAAACGGTGTAATGAAAACATTGTGTTTTTATGTGCATAATGATGATTTGTGGGGTTTAACGTCCCAAAGCCACTTCTGATTATGAGAGACGCCGTAGTGGTGGGCTCCGGAAATTTCGACCACCTGGTGTTCTTTAACGTGCACTGCATCGCACAGCACATGCGCCTCAACATTTCGCTCCACTCGAAATGCAGCCGCCGCGGCCTGGATTCGACCCCGCGACCATCGGATCTGCAGCCGAGCGCCATACCCATAGACCACCGTGGCGGGGCTTTTATGTGCATAAGCTATATACATAATTAAGACGATTGGCGCAGTGGAGGCTCCTTGTTTTGTTTTTTTGAATACCGGTGTTACCTAATGTGCTCTGAAACCGAGAACGCGAGGAATCTTGCATGTTGCTCCGACTGAAATTAGGCCACCACAGAAGGGATCGAACCGGATACCTAAAAGACTTGCAAGCGCCATATCATAGTGACTAATCTGTCAAGAGTAGGGGCGTAAATTTGATATACCTTTAGAACACCACATAAGTTCTTTTGAACATTGGTATTGATATCGTCAGTGCACATTAGCAAACCTCAAAAGAAACCACATTTGAAGTGTTCTAATGTTATTCTTGTGTATGTTAGAGGCTTCTTTCTTGGTGTCATTTGCTAGTCGACTCTCATACATACTGTAATAAGTACTGACTCACAAGGATGCGATTATAGAGCTGTCCCTTGAATATTGAAGCCATGACAGAAAGCTCATTCCAGTCGTTGAGTGGACGACATTATTTTTAAATGTACATCCGTTGAACGCGGGAACTGGAAATTGAAGCGGCAAACTGAAACGGCATGATGGTTTAGAACGTGCCAACTTTGAAAATGAATATTATGGGAAAGTCGAAACACCGCTCTTCGCTACAGTTCGTTATGCAGTAAAGCGAGATTTGGGGACATTAATATAATGGTATATCGTTGCATTTGCTTTTTATACGTCATTCCATGTACTGCTGGGCACGTTAGCCGCAGTGAACGGGGTCAACCGCAGTAAACGGTAGACAAGCGCTTGCTTTGTTATAAAAGCTCCGTAGGTCATCTTGAATAATATGACGAGTCGTAACTTTATTCCTTACTATAATTAAATTAGATATATTTTTTTGGAAGACAGCTTCGTTAAATGTAATACGGTTGCGATCACACGCAGTATCCTATGCTTCCTAGCTTGTAAGAAGTTCATTTCTCTTAAAAAACGTGTATCAATAGGTAAGAGAGAATCACAAGACAATACAATAAGACACTGAGCAAGGCAACCTGTCACTATTGTGCTAGATATATAACTTCTTCACCAACTTTTTACAACGACAAACAACATCTACAGTGCTGTAAGCATCGTGCATACAGCTCACTTCTCGTCCTCTGGCTCACCTGGCTTCGCACCACCGCATGCTCTCGAGCCTTCACTTTGTATTTCACTCTCGAATACATCTCACAGCGTAAGCTCTTGTTGCACCCTTTATTCTTGCGTTTTCCACTAATGACAAGGGGTTCCCGGAGATGCATTGTGGGAAGGAAGAATACTGGACCAGGACTCTGCACCTGGGCATTCGTTTAAAAGCCTTCTTCGCGTGATCTTTGTCATTAAGCGTATTTTGATTTTTTTCTCCCTCTGTGCACTTAAGGTTACAGTAACATCGTTTATTGTGATGTGTGCTTTTTTTTTTCTTGAGCCCCTGAACCGACGGAAAAGGGGGGGGGGGACGGCTCGTTCAGCCAGGATATAACTTAATGAGGACAGCCATTAGTTGGCCCCTCGTGAAGGACACACGTGCATCAAGTGTGTTCGCGGGAGTGAAAAAAAAAATCGGATTGAGAGAAATTGTTAGCGAGAACCGAAGCGTTGTCGCCCTGCGGTGAAACTTTGTTGTTAATTATGCACGAGCAACACGTGACAGGGCATTATTGTGGGAGCTTGAATGGTACGCGTTAGTCTTGTGCGTAACAGTATTCCTATCTCTGGTATTTTTTTCTTCACGGGTGCCAGTGGTGCAAGTACAAGCATGCGCAATGCCTCGACGAACTTCGTTATATATAAGAGAAAGTTATAGACGCGCTTGTGTTGTATGCCTCTGTGTTAGTTTTTTTCTTTGTGTGTGTGTGTGTGTGTGTGTGGTGTGTGTGTAATGATTACGCGCGAACAAGCTCAGGTATCTGAGGTGTGCATAAGAATATATAAAACTGCTTAAATATCCAAAAAGCTAAAGATTTGGAAAAGTTGCGTTGCGAGAACGGTTCATGCAACACGCACGAGGAGGATTTTAGAAATTCGCGTAACGTATTCATCGTAGCCATGGAAACGGATCGATCGCGACATTTCCCTCTATAGTAGTTTTCGAGATAGATTCTATGCTTCCTAGCTTGTAAGAAGTTCATTTCTCTTAAAAAACGTGTATCAATAGGTAAGAGAGAATCACAAGACAATACAATAAGACACTGAGCAAGGCAACCTGTCACTATTGTGCTAGATATATAACTTCTTCACCAACTTTTTACAACGACAAACAACATCTACAGTGCTGTAAGCATCGTGCATACAGCTCACTTCTCGTCCTCTGGCTCACCTGGCTTCGCACCACCGCATGCTCTCGAGCCTTCACTTTGTATTTCACTCTCGAATACATCTCACAGCGTAAGCTCTTGTTGCACCCTTTATTCTTGCGTTTTCCACTAATGACATTCTAACTTGCGCGCAATTCGCGTTGCACTCGCTCAGTGGCGGCAGCCCTCGCGATCTCTTAAAAATGATGAGACAAAAAGAAAAGCACCCATTACGTGCTTAGCAGTTGCTTGCCCGCACATGCATGCCTGGGATGGCGTAGCGTGGTAATTAGCCCTAATGACCGTTGCCAAAACGCACGGTCTCTTTCGGAACGATGACAAGGGTTCCGGAGATGCATTGTGGGAAGGAAGAATATGGACCAGGACTCTGCACCTGGGCATTCGTTTAAAAGCCTTCTTCGCGTGATCTTTGTCATTAAGCGTTTTGATTTTTTTCTCCCTCTGTGCACTTAAGGTTACAGTAACATCGTTTATTGTGATGTGTGCTTTTTTTTTCTTGAGCCTGAACCGACGGAAAAGGGGGGGGGGGACGGCTCGTTCAGCCAGGATATAACTTAATGAGGACAGCCATTAGTTGGCCCCTCGTGAGGACACACGTGCATCAAGTGTGTCGCGGGAGTGAAAAAAAAAATCGGATTGAGAGAAATTGTTAGCGAGAACCGAAGCGTTGTCGCCCTGCGGTGAAACTTTGTGTTAATATGCACGAGCAACACGTGACAGGGCATTATTGTGGGAGCTTGAATGGTACGCGTTAGTCTTGTGCGTAACAGTATTCCTATCTCTGGTATTTTTTTCTTCACGGGTGCCAGTGGTGCAAGTACAAGCATGCGCAATGCCTCGACGAACTTCGTTATATATAAGAGAAAGTTATAGACGCGCTTGGTTGTATGCCTCTGTGTTAGTTTTTTTCTTTGTGTGTGGTGTGTGTGTGTGTGTGTGTGTGTGTAATGATTACGCGCGAACAAGCTCAGGTATCTGAGGTGTGCATAAGAATATATAAAATGCTTAAATATCCAAAAAGCTAAAGATTGGAAAAGTTGCGTTGCGAGAACGGTTCATGCAACACGCACGAGGAGGATTTTAGAAATTCGCGTAACGTATTCATCGTAGCCATGGAAACGGATCGATCGCGACATTTCCCTCTATAGTAGTTTTCGAGATAGATTCTATGGTTTCCTGGGGTTTCCAAGACGTTGCCACCGTAAATTCGGTCCCTGTAATAAAAAGGGCTGAGGTAATAAAAAGGAAAGCTAGAAAAACCAGAGTTTCAAAAAGAAAACCCTGCGCTTACGGGTCATTTGCTGCTTCATCATAAGGTTTCGCCGCGACGAGGTGATCGAAGTTCCACAAAAACGAGCTCGCGAGATTATTAAGCCCAAGTCGGCGTCAAAAATCGGTAAAGAAAGACCGCGAGATCCCGCATGCTGCTGGTGAGTGTTTCTGCCAGGATTTCTGTGGCAGACCAGTAACTTTACGATCTCGTCTTATACACTACTAGGACATCAGAGGCAGTTCTAGTGCGAAGACTTTCAGCCACTTTCAAAATGAAACGTTTGAGCAACATTGTGTCGCGGCTCGATGCTTGACCGGTCGGTTTCAGATCGGCCTTCACAGTGCTACAATCAACGTTAGGTGCAGATCTGAAGCTTCAATACAGAGTAATCTTCGCGCATCATTGGTGGACGTATCATGTTATTAAAGGCGATGGAGTACGCTTACGCTCACCTCAAGACAATACTTCTGTTTCGGAGCACTACAAAATTTGCAAGAAGAAGAAGAAGAAAGAGAAGGAGAAGAAGAAGAAGAAATGTGTCTCCATTCGATAGTGCCTCTGCTTCTTGGTAGGGCAATAAAAAGAAGTCTATATTATCGATTACCGTACACCGCCCGACGGGCATATTAGGTGCTGGCTTACCTTTTCGAAGAGAGGCTTTCCAGGTGTACCATAAGCGTCCTCAGAAGCATTTCGAACTCTGTTTCCTCAGCAGGTGACTTTAGGAATTGGGCACATCGGTCGGCGTCGCCTGCGTGACAGGAACAAAAATGAACTGCGTTGAGCACGCAAAAACAAAATGCGAACAAATAGCGTTTTTGGAAAGCAACTAAGAAACAATTTTTGCAGTGATATTGCAATACACCGCTAGGTAACAGCGAAGTTCGTGGCCTCCATGCAACGGTGTGATCTGAGCCTTTACCGTGTTTGCCTACATGTCTACTCTGTGCGTTCTAATTAAAGCTTAGATTAAGTTTAACGGTTGCCCCGCATCTTACGTCACCACCCTGTCTTAACTGCTAACTTGCTAAACCCTAGAAGTAAGCAACAACAGACCGAGTAACAATCGCATTATGATCACAACCTACTCGAAAATTCGCCCCGCCACGGTGCTCCAGTGGCTATGGCACTCGGCTGCTGATCCGAGGTCGCGGGATCGAATACCGGCCGCCGTGGCTGTATTTCGATGTAGGAAAAATGTTGAGGCTCGTATCCTGTGCGATGTCAATGCAGGTTAAAGAACCCCAGGAGGTTCCTAATCACATCGTGGTTTTGGGACGTTAACCCCTAGAAATTAGTTACTCGAAAATTCAACTATCACTGGACATACTGCATTTTCTTTTGTTTCAGTGAGCATCCCTTTAGCTGGGAAATTTTATCGAGGAGAAAGAAAGAAAGAAAGAAAGAAAGAAAGAAAGAAAGAAAAAAAGAAAGAAAGGATAGAAAGAAAGGAAGAAAGGAAGAGTCGGGGACTAACGAAGAACAAACTCGATGAATTCAGGTAATACTAGGAAAAGAATCGACGAACAAGTTCACGGTAGCTCGCCAAGAACCGAAGCGTGCGCCGCCTCGTAAAGAAGCACATGTGTCCGCTGACTGCGAGTAATGGCGAACACGCCAAGTTACGCATGCGTGTGCACTGCCGTACGGGAGAAGCCGTTTGTTTCACTTCGAATCGATTCCCCTGCATGCGCACCGAGGGGACCGTTTCGTACGGTAACCCGTTTCCTCTAAATCGTTGTCATCCATCTTTCCAGCCTCACGTGAACAACCAAACGGGCTCTGTCTTGCATCGCTTTCCCCCTCTCCCCCCTCTCTTCTTTAACGTTTCTCTCTAGAACCCCAGACCCCGAACCTTTGACTAGACTCGTGGAAGAATAAGGTACTTTCTTCGGTTCGACAAAGCTACGTCGTGTTTAAACACAGGCGAGCGGTCTTTCTACTGTATATTTTTTTTACACGACGTCATCAGTTTGCATTTCGATTAGAAAACATGCCAGTTTGGAGTTTGTTGGAGCTCAAGGTATAATCAGGGGCATCTCTTCGGTGGCGCAATCAATGCCGTTTTCGCTGCTGTCGCACGTGACCTGAACAGTGCCTTTGTGTTTGGGCTTGCTTGCTTAAACATTAAAAAAAAAAATAAAAGGTTGCGTATTGAATAGCCGAGCTGTTGTTGGTTAACCCTGTGTCCTAGTCCTGCATGGCGCTTCATGATCACAGAGAATGTACGGATGTGCGGCTTGCTACACATCATCATTGAGGCTAAGTAGTGGATCCGAGCAATGCCATCGCTCATGACAAGGCCGAAAACAAATCGTAGAGAAAAAGAAGACGCGGTGAGCAACACGATGAGGGGACAGACCGAATGTAGATATATATACGGCTATAACGCCTCCCAAAGACTGACTGCTCTATAGTCGAACCTAAATTACGGGTGTCATCGTAATGATTTATTTGGCTGGCGTAACCATCGAGGCGATTCATTTTCTTCTTTCTACGTCTAGGTACCATCGTTTCCGTGGCACGACACACGATAAGACCTGGAGCCTTCCAGGGAGTGGAAGCCGGTATCGCCCGGCCGACGCGACTAAGCCTAACCCGACTCCACCATTACAGTCGGTCATCGCGAACCGTTCATCATTTCGAAACCATTCCCTCCCCACCCTACCTTCCCTCGACCTTGCCTGGACACGTACTCGGTGTCCGCTGGCTAGCACCTACGTTCCTCGTTACTTGTGAGATTGATGACCGCTCTCGCTTGCTTGCTCGGCACTGAAGGAACTGATAGCGGGCGCATCTTGTACTACCGCGGGCCGCCTTATATGATTGGCCGTCTCTCTATTCGGCGCCTCTATGATTTCCCGTAATGCCGCGCTGTCAGTATATGATATTGTCCCTGCACTTCCTTTTTATGATGTAAAACTAAATGAAGGAGTTGTCGTCACTTCCTCGTGGCGGCTACACATTTTCGCTTAGGCAGTGTAACATTACAATAAGAATAAATAAAACCCCAAGTCTTTCACTCTTTGAGTTCGAAATGCTCTTTAAATGATTCTGCTAGCGTCTGTACACACAAATACACTGTGTGCACAGAAGGACGGTTCAGTCAGTAATTATCACAAATTCCAGTATCTGCCTTCTTCATTACAAACTCCAATATACCACTAAAGTATGCTTTTTTCCTTCGTACTATTATTAGGCTATTATAAGCTCCCCCCTGATTTTGCTTCACAGGCTTATCCTTTTCCACGGCGTGTCATATAACTGTGCTTTCGAAACGCGCACACAGGCGCCATCGCTTTCAATGTAAGTGTGAAAACTTGCATTATTTGTCCTACTGTATTGTGGGGCTATAGCGCAGGTTCATCGAAATGAATTCTTTCTTCGCCGTTCGATATTTCATTGTAGGAGGACATGTGAGTGTCGTACCATTTCATACGTTCTTTTCTCCCAGCCAGGCTACGTCATTTATGAAAACGGCCCATTTGATTAGAATGTGTTGCGCATTGTTTCTTCAAAATTTTGTGTCAGTCGAACAACTATAGTCTCTTCGCAGTCACGTATACGACCAAAGATTCCGCTGGACTGGTACCAACCCTCTATGAGTTGTCTGCAGTCGCGCACTATGTTAAAGGGTCATGCACATTTTTTTTAACATAATCTCCAAAAAGGGTGCCCATCAATCGTGCATGGCTCTCATGTGAACGCGTGAGCCAAATATTAGTGCTCTGCTCGCATCGGGACATTCGCAATCTGGTTTCAAATACACTTGGAAACCACCGGCCCTTCTTTCAAACTGTGACGTCACAAGGAACATTGACCCCGTCGCTTGAAGTGGAAGTAGCACCAGTGATTCCATAATCGTAGAAATGTCCTCGGTAATGGTTTATTTGTTCCTTTTTTGAGTTAAAAAACAAGCATGTGTATCTTTCTTTCAGGACAACTAAAGAAGTTAAAGTAACGTAGTCGGCGCTACTTGTTACGCATTGTTGAAAGTAGAGGAAACAATTCCAGCTAATTTGAGACCAAATCGCGAATTCCTGTTGGATGCAGCTCACCAATATTTAGCTCACGCGTTCACAACAGGCTCCACAAACAAGGAGTAGTACGCGGTTTTGAGACCTCAATAAGTGTGCGGACCACTCAAAGGGGGGCCCTGTAATGATTTTCTAAAACCTTTTTTTTTTATTTTATCCGACAAACTGCACAGACTGTGGATGTAGAGGTAAAATACAAGAGGAACTGATGCATATTTTTAGCAAAGACAAGGAATGACTGCGAAAGCACCACACAAAGAATACACAAACAAACGAAGTTACAACGAGCGTCGAGCTGTGCGGTGTCTGAGCTCTTTTTTTCCAAAGAAAATAACTGCCATACACGAGACAAAATGTCCCTTTGCGACTTGATTATACCAGTGGCGTAAAGTGTTATACTTCTCCTTTACTACGAAAATGGGTAGAAATCTAGCATAGGACTATGGATATTTCCACGGTCTCGCTCGA
>JABSTT010006015.1:0-15899 GCA_013339685.2 Hyalomma asiaticum | reverse complement strand
AGCAGCCCCCGAGCTGTTTCGCTGTCATGGCGTGGAGTGTGTGTTTTATGATCGGAGCGATCGGAGCCGTGGATTACCGAATCTGGTATGTAGTACTATTAATAGCGACACGAGAAGGAAAAAAATAAAACCTCATACTTCGGCATTCCTCCACTTGTATGTTTTTATTGAAGCACTGGGTTGGTGTTTTAGCTTTCTTGTGTACTATACGTCGAGCTTTCGCTTCGACGTAGTACAACACACGAACGCATTTTGTTCCGTGCGCGGAGAAAGATTCCCGCTGGTTGATGTACTCGAGTTGAGACTCGACGCTATCGAATGTGTGCGACTTGCCTTGCATACACAAGCATTCTTTTTTTTCTCTCTCTCTCTCTTTTGAGATTGCCTGTTGTTGCCGCACAGCCAAGGTATTACAGCACATACCTTGCGTGCACTCACACGCACGCATTTGTAAAACATCACCAAAGCCGTTTCAGGCTCCCTGATT
The DNA here is from genome assembly GCA_013339685.2 of Hyalomma asiaticum. Taxonomy (NCBI): domain Eukaryota; kingdom Metazoa; phylum Arthropoda; class Arachnida; order Ixodida; family Ixodidae; genus Hyalomma; species Hyalomma asiaticum. The sequence goes on along the minus strand of JABSTT010006015.1, from coordinate 15,412 downwards.
ATAAGTGTGTGCACATTATTCAGGAAAAACTTACGAGACATTCCCGTCCATTCTTGTATGAGACGTTGAAGATTGCTGGATTTGTGCAGTCTTGTACACACCCTACCTCTTTCTGTTGAAAGAACAAGAATGGTGTTAGTACTACCCACAACAGAGAGATTTTTAAGGACCTGTTGGTTGGGATACCACACGGAGCACTGAATCACCATACAAAGATAAAGAAATTTAGCATGGCATTCTAGGAACCTCTGAAGAAAAAATTGGCCGCGTATCTCCGTGCTTCGCTGCAAATGTCGTCAAAAGACGATAGTCTTCTACCGGCTGTACTACATGAATCCCGGTTCATCTGCGGTTCGGCACGAGCTTCGGGCGCCTGTTGAGCCGCCGGGTACGCTCGCTTAGCCTCTCGGTCAGTGACAATTCGCACATCGCGCACCTCGTCTGTTGCCCGTTGCCTTCGGGCGAGCCTCTATTCACGATCTTTCGCTAGCCGCTGGGCTCGTCGCTCGGACGTTTCCTGGGCGCGCTTGAAACGACGGGCATCGGCTCGTCGGCGCTTCTCCGCTGCAATCTGCTCGTCGGTCTTTTCCCTGCGTTGTCTGGGCATGTCTTGTAGAGTGTGTTCTATATTATCAAACGGCCATTTATGTTTTGCCTTGCCTCAGACAGCGCCCCGTCTATGTTCAATCGGCCGCCTGTGGCTGGCATTGATGAGATGGAGGCAGCGCTGCGTGAGATATGGACGCCATCTGGCCATGATATCGGGAAACGCAAGAAACTTGCGTAGTACGCAGAGCTACTGGTAGGTGGCAGCACCGTGTCGTTTTACCGAAGCGTAGGAAACCTCCGCTTTTTCGTTCATAGCGTCGCATTTTTAGCGCATCCTAACAAGCACTAGGGTCTTTAGAATTACGCATCTATGTATTTTCTACTGAAGGAACGCACCATCTAATACTTAAGTATTGATGTTGCGCCTCAGATATGCGTAATATTTGCTTTTTGGTCGACTGTGTTCCCAAGTATGAACGCAGCTACCAGTTCAAGATGGGTGGGCGTTGAGGAAGGGGTTAAACTTTCGCCATTCTACAGAATCGAAAAGCAGGACAGACACACACACAGACAGAGAGACAAAAATTTCTGCGTTGAAGTATTCCAAGAACGACTACCGTCTTTAAAAGCAACGATGCTCCAAGCAACGTGCTAGCATTGAAGCGACCCTCTGCGCGCTAACGTGCACCATAACGGACTACAACGGTTTTTCATCCGTCCATGCATACATATGTGTAAAATCTTGCCATGTGAAACGCAGCTCCTATAATTCACTACTGATGTACATTTTCACCTGGACCGTAGCCTTGCAAGGGCTTGAATTTTTACGACTTTTCGAATGCCATCGACTGTGCAGGTCCCTGTCGTTCAATTTCAATGACAGCAGCGCTAGAATCGAACGGTTTAACCCCATCTTAAATTCAGAACTTCCTAAAAATCATCAGGAGTTCATAGGCGTATATAATCTAATATCACCCCTTACATATGTGACCTCTGGAGTACCGCAAGATAGGATGCTGGGACCGTTAATTTTTCATATTTATATTAATTATTTGCTTCATAATATTTCTTCCAGGATGCGTATTTTTGCTGACGATTGCTTATTACACCGACTATTTAAGAGCATTGATGAACATCTCACTGTTCAAAGGGACCTTCCACTCATTACACACACTGGTGTGAATTCGGTTACGTTTGTCTTGCTTCACACATTGGTGTGAGGCCTGGCAAGTGTAATAGAACTCATTTAAATGCAAAGTATGACATTCGTACGTAAAACGTTAAACCGTTGCTTTTCCCATGGATACCACACTAGTATCTCAAAGAACACCATATAAGATGCAGTTCTTCATTCTACACGAAACGTTTCTTGCGCCTCTCATATTTCAATTATATTGCCACGTGGTAGTGACGCACACAGCACTCAAGGCGAAGCACGCAGTAATCAAGTGATGTCAGGCGAACTGTTTATTGGGCGAACTTGTGCCCAGCAAAACAAAGCCAATGACAATGCACAGCAACAGCGGCGTGAACAGTCGTCGGTCGACGGAAAGACTGACAAGCGGCGTAATGCGTAGGCTTTTATACACGCGTCATAACGCGTTCTCGCATTATCTCTGGAGTTCCAGAATTCACTGAAATGTGCGCGTCAAGCATGCAAAGTCTCAAGAATGGTCGACACGGTTCCAGAAGTGGCATGCGAGACAAACGCGGCCTGCGTTGCGCGTAACAGAAAGTGATAACAGTGCTCGCCGCAAACAATCAAAACGTGCGCGCGTGGAACTAGGAAGTGATAACGGCTTTTCAGTTAAACAAAACAACCGCACGTGTCACTGCCCCCCTCTGAAAAAGAATCGTCCCGATGCTGAAAACAGAACATGCAAGTAAGAGTACATGCAATAAATTAACAATACGTAACAGTTAATCAGCGTGCGTAATAAGGTTTCACACGCACCACGTGTACAACTTCGGGTCGTGCACGGCGCCGCTGGGATGACGTTACGCCATCGGGCACTACCTCATAGTCCAGTTCACCACAACGTCGGACTACCTTGTAGGGTCCAAAGTGGCGGCGCAAGAGCTTCTCACACAGTCCGCGTTGTCGTATTGGCGTCCAGACCCAGACAATGTCGCCGGGTTGGTATTCGGTGTGGCGTCGTCGAAGGTTGTAGTGTCGCCTGTAGACCGTCTGCTGCCTCTTGATACGCAGGCGGGTTAGCTGTCGAGCTTCTTCGGCGCGCTCCAGGTAACTGGCAACGTCGAGGTCTTCTTCGTCGGTGCCGACCGGCAGCATGGCGTCAAGCGTCGTTGTTGGACTCCGTCCGTAGACAAGCTTGTATGGAGCAAGCTGCGTCGTTCCTTGTACGGCCGTGTTGTACGCGAATGTCACATACGGAAGTATGGCGTCCCACGTCTTGTGTTCGACGTCGACGTACATGGCCAGCATGTCGGCGATGGTCTTATCTAGACGCTCGGTGAGGCCATTCGTGTGCGGGTGGTAGGCAGTGGTTCGGCGGTGGTTCGTGTGACTGTACCTCAAGATCGCCTGCGTTAGGTCAGCCGTAAACGCCGTACCTCTGTCAGTGATGAGGACCTCCGGGGCTCCGAGACGCAGGACGATGTTCTCAATGGAGAACTTGGCGACCTCGACAGCAGTGCCCTTGTGCAAGGCCCTTGTTTCGGCATAGCGGGTGAGGTAGTCAGTCGCTACGACGATCCATTTATTGCCGGAAGTCGACGTCGGGAACGGCCCCAGTAAGTCCATGCTGATTTGCTGGAACGGCCGTCGAGGTGGTTCGATGGGTTGCAGAAGTCCGGCTGGCCTAGTTGTTGGCGTCTTGCATCGCTGACAGTCTCTGCATGTCTTTACGTAATGAGCGACGTCGGCAGTGAGGCGAGGCAAATAGTACTTCTCTTGTCTTCTTGATAGTGTGCGGGAAAAACCGAGGTGTCTGGCTGTCGGGTCGTCGTGTAAAGCTTTCAGAACCTCTGGACGTAACGCTGAAGGCACCAGGAGAAGGTGGTCGGCGCGGAGCGGCGAGAAGTTCTTCAGGAGAACGTTGTTCCGCAGGAAAAACGAAGCAAGTCCTCGGCGGAATGCTTTCGGCACGGCGGCGGTCTTGCCTTCCAAGTAGTCTATGAGGCTCTTGAGCTCAGGGTCAGCTCGTTGGCGTTCCGCGAAATCGTCGGTACTTATGCGTCCCAAGAAAGGGTCACCGTCCTGGTCACCCTGGCGTATGGGATCGACGGGGGCGCGAGACAAACAGTCGGCGTCGGAGTGCTTTCGTCCGTTCTTGTAGACGACGGTGATGTCAAATTCTTGCAGTATAAGACTCCATCGTGCGAGGCGTCCTGATGGATCTTTCAAGTTAGCTAGCCAACACAAGGCGAGGTGGTCACTCACGAATTTGAAAGGCCTGCCGTACAGGTAGGGGCGGAATTTTGATGTTGCCCAGATGATGGCAAGGCATTCCTTTTCTGTAGTGGAATAATTCGCTTCTGCCTTCGAAAGTGACCGGCTAGCGTAACTGATGACCCTTTCAAGTCCGTCGGTCCTGTGCTCGAGCACGGCGCCGAGCCCTGTGCTGCTTGCATTCGTGTGGATTTCGGTGTCGGCTTCTTCGTCGAAGTGTGCGGGTATTGGCGGCGTTTGCAGGCGTCGCTTTAGTTCTTGAGATGCCTCGACTTGCGGCGTTTCCCATTTGAAATCGACGTCGGCCTTCGTGAGGTACGTCAGCGGCTCGGAGATCCGCGAAAAATTCTTGACAAAGCGCCTGTAATAAGCGCAGAGGCCAAGAAATCGGCGTACTGCCTTCTTGTCGGTGGGCGGAGGAAAGTCGGCGATCGCAGCTGGTTTCTGCGGGTCAGGGCGTACTCCCGACTTGCTGAGAACGTGGCCAAGGAACACTGGCTCCTCGTAGGCGAAGCGGCACTTTTCTGGCTTCAGGGTAAGTCCGGAGGCTTTGATTACCCGAAGAACAGCCTCAAGGCGCTGGAGGTGTTCGTCGAAGCTGGAAGCAAATAAGACTACGTCGTCCAAGTAGACGAGGCAAGTCTGCCACTTCAAGCCTGCCAGTACTGTGTCCATAACCCTTTGGAATGTCGCAGTCGCCGAGCAAAGACCAAAGGGCATGACCTTAAACTCGAACAGGCCGTCTGGTGCTATGAAGGCAGTCTTCTCTCGGTCTCTCTCGTCTACTTCGATTTGCCAGTAGCCGGTTTTGAGGTCCATCGACGAAAAATACTTCGCGTTGTAGAGTCGATCCAAGGCATCGTCTATCCGTGGGAGAGGATACACGTCTTTCTTCGTGATCTTGTTCAGGCGACGATAATAGACGCAAAACCGTAGGGTGCCATCCTTCTTCTTCACTGACACCACGGGTGATACCCACGGACTCGTAGACGGCTGAGTAATGTCGTCACGCAGCATTTCGTTGACTTGTTGCTTGATGGCCTCACGTTCCCGTGCCGAAACTCGGTAGGGGCTCTTACGGAGAGGACGGGCATATTCGTCGGTTATGATGCGATGTTTCGCGAGAGGGGTCTGACGAAGCCTCGATGACGACGAGAAGCAGTCTTTGTATTGCTGTGGTAAGGCCTTAAGCTCCTTTTGTTGCTGCCTGGAAAGGTCTTGATTGGACGTCGAAGGCGGGCGTGGACACTGCTGTCGACGTTGCGGGTCCGCGAGAATCGGTGAGGGCGAAGGCATTGCTTACTTCCACAAATTCACTCAGGTGCGCTGCCGTCGTACCCTTATTAAGATGCCGGTATTCGTTGCTGAAATTAGTCACCATTACCTTGGCTTCGCCGTTATGAAGCTTGGCTATGCCTCTTGCAACGCACATCTGACGGTCTAGGAGCAAGTTCTGGTCGCCTTCGATGACGCCTTGTAAGTTGGTAGGCACTTTGGTGCCGACGGAAATGATGACGCTGGACAGTGGCGGGACAGTTACCTGCTCTTCTGTCACATTCAAGGCATGATAAGCGACGTTGTAGTTTGACGGCGTTGCATTATCCGTGGACAGCGTGATTGACCTGGATCTTAGGTCGATGACTGCGCCGTGCTGGTCCAGGAAATCCATGCCTAAAAATGACGTCTCGCGAGCATTGCTGCAGGACCACAAAACTCACCGCATACGTCTGGCTGTCAATCGTGACTCTTGCCATGCAGGTTCCATTAGGTTTTATAAGGTGGCCCCCTGTTGTTCGGATATCTGGTCCTTCCCAGGCAGTCTTTACCTTCTTGAGCTTGGCGGCGAAGAGACCACTGATGACAGAGTAGTCGGCGCCGGTATCGACTAGGGCGGTGACGCTGTGGCCGTCGATAATCACGTCGAGGTCGGTGGTTCGTCGTCTGGCGTTCCGGTTAGGTCGGGGCGTCGGATCACGGCTGTGTCAGCTTGCTCCGGCACTGCTATGTCTCGTCGGCGGCGAGGCTTTCTCGCGAGACTCTGGTCTGGCGGCGTGCTGCGACAACATCGGGAGGGTTCGCGCGTCGTGGTCGTCGTCATCGGTGGGGGGCGGCGCGGCGGCGGAGGATCTTCAGCCGGGATCGAATCCCGGCCGCGGCGGCTGCATTTCGATGGAGGCGAAATGTTGAGGCCCGTGTGCTGTGCGATGACAGTGCACGTTAAGAACCCCAGGCGGTCGAATTTCCGGAGACCTCCACTACGGCGTCTCTCATAATCAGGCTGGTTTTGGGACGTTAAACCCCACAAAACAACAAAACAACAACAAGGATCTTCAGCGTTGCGTCGTGCAGCAACCGCACCTCCATCGGTTGCTGCCTTTACTTTCCCGGATAGGGGCTTGGAGATCGGCCCCGGTTAGGGACGGTGTACTGGCGGCGATCGGGGGAGACGTAGCGGCCAGGCGAAAGTGAACAGGATGGTCGTCGTCGTTGCCACTGCGATCCGGCGATGCAGTTGGCGATGTCGCGAGGTCGCTCATCTGGGCGCGGACGCGGCGCGTTCACGTCGAAGCCACGCAGTCCCATCTCACGGTACTGGCAGTAGCATAGGTGTGCCCGGCTTCGCCACAGTGGCAGCCTAGTGGGCGGTGGTTCGGGGTGCGCCAAACGTCAGTTTTCCTCGGCGCGCGCTGGATTATTGGGGAGCGGAATGGTGTCGGAGGTGGCAGCGGTGGCTGGCGACGAAACTGCGGAGGCGTTGGATCCTGGCGTGGACGAGGAGCGTCGGCAGGTCGGCGTGCGGTGACGGCGTAGGTCATCGCCTCTGGTTGGGGTGTCGGTGGTTCGGGAACACTCAGTGAGCGCTGTACCTACACGCGAACGATGTCTTCGAGGGAGGCGACTTGGGGCTGAGACGAGGAGAACATACGGCTCAGTTCCTCGCGAACAATAGCCCTTATGGACTCGCGTAGGTTGTCGCGGCCGAGTCCGTGGACTTCAGCGACGTCTGGGCACATAAGGCGATTGTATTGCCCGGTGCGCATCTCGAGGGTCTTTTCAATGGTGGTAGCCTCGGAGATGAACTCTTGAACCGTCTTTGGCGGGTTTCTGATCAGTCCGGCGAAGAGCTCCTGCTTCATCCCTCGCATAAGCAGGCGAACCTTCTTGTCCTCAGGCATGTCGGCGTCGGCGTGGCGGAAAAGTCGCGTCATCTACTCCGTAAAGATTGTTACATTTTCGTTGGGGAGCTGTACTCGAGTCTCAAGCAGTGGTGCGGCTCTTTCCTTCCGCACGACGCTTGCAAAGGTGGGCAGGAAAGCAGCGCGGAAGTCGTCCCAGGTTCGAATCGTTGACTCACGGTTCTCGAACCAAGTCCTTGCGGCGTCTTCCAAGTAGAAATACACCTGGCGCAGCTTATCGTCGGGGTCCCACTTGTTAAAGGCTGCTACGCGGTCGTAGATGTCCAGCCAGCTTTCCGGGTCCTCGTATGACGATCCGCGGAAGGTAGGCGGCTCTCTGGGCTGGTTGACGACCACGGTTGCTGGAGACCTTGCTTCCGTCATCGTGGATGCCGGTGTCGTTACAGCCCTTGTCTTCTTGTCCTTGTCACGGAGCGGCAGGTATTCTGGCGGGAGTCCTTGTTGTCTGCGGCTAGCTCGAAGGACCGGGTTGGAGTCGTCCTCTTGGCGGCTTGAGCTTGGCTCACGGCTGGACGGGGGAGTACGGTACATGGACCGAGAAGCACCTCCACCAGATGTCACGTGGTAGTGACGCACACAGCACTCAAGGCGAAGCACGCAGTAATCAAGTGATGTCAGGCGAACTGTTTATTGGGCGAACTTGTGCCCAGCAAAACAAAGCCAATGACAATGCACAGCAACAGCGGCGTGAACAGTCGTCGGTCGACGGAAAGACTGATAAGCGGCTTTTGCGTCGGCTTTTATACACGCGTCATAACGCGTTCTCGCATTATCTCTGGAGTTCCAGAATTCACTGAAATGTTCGCGTCAAGCATGCAAAATCTCAAGAATGGTCGACACGGTTCCAGAAGTGGCATGCGAGACAAACGCGGCCAGCGTTGCGCGTAACAGAAAGTGATAACAGCGCTCGCCGCAAACAATCGAAACGTGCGCGCATGCAACTAGGAGTGATAACGGCTTTCCACTTAAACCAAAACTACCGCACGTGTCAATATATTGTCTGGATATATAATGTGAAGCTTCTGTATATTCGGAAAAGTGCGGTCTGCAGGCGGACCAGTCCCGCGTTTGTCCTTATGAGTAGGTACCGCTCAGCTGTGTCCTCTTCAGGGGCGGAAGCTGGGGGCTTGGCCGATAAGTAGTCGAGTTTGGCAATGAACAAGTTCATTCGCATCATCGTCTGTATAGGCCGGACACCACACTACACAACAGTAAAATATGAATTCGCTTCCTAATATATGAATGGCGCTAGTTCGCAGTACGCCTTTGGTGTGTATATGGCAAGCTGCCTAGCAGTCTTAGACCACACAGCACAAAGCGACGGTAGTCGCTCTCACCGTTCGAATGGCAGACCAACAAGGAGTTTGTGGCCATTCGAATGTAGCGCACGAGAGGATCGCGGTTCACTGATATACCTAAAAAGCGGAGCTAGATCGCTGTCGGCGGTAAGTGAATTCGTTTCCCTTAAAATATTGGCCCCTGATGGTAGCTGAGACTGGTTGCATCGGTCGAAATTCGTGCTTTGATAGTAGGGCCGACATTGTTCTTGTCGTGAGCCAAGGTTAAAAGTGACAGAACCTTGGTAACAATTACGCGATACTTCCCATCGTTGATAAGTGTCATTGATAAGGCCTCGTTCGTTGATGTGTTTGCTGTCGAAGGGCGAGTCTATAACCCACGGATACGCGGAAAAGGATGAAATGGTGTTTCAGCAACTGGTGGCTGCCGTGTACGGCAGGTATCCCGGCGAGTCTCTTGCATGTGCAGGCTTGAGCTCTTCGCGTATGATCTTACAGATTGTCGTATTAGGAACCATGGACTGATCATTATCCATCATTGCAACGGTCGTAACGTTGGTACTCTGCGAAACTTCCGTGGAGCGCGCCTTGTCGATGTTTGGAGGATTAACTTTTATGTGCTCATTATAGGTGAGCATTCCATTATGGTAATAAACGAATACTGCGGTACCATGATCAGCTTGAAGAAACGCCATAAACTGGGCAGCGTTTGAGACATCGGTGACTTCTGATATGTAACAGCGACAGTGCATTTCAAGGTCCAAACTTATGAATGTTATGACTTACAAGTTAGCCACAAACTGACATAGATGCGTGGTGACTGACCAGCAATGTGCGCAAATACATTTCACATCTCTGAATCAGCAAAGAGATGACTGTGATCACATACACTTGCACTTGGAAGATACCTTTAACCTCAGTAATGATGAAGAGGATATCAGACTTCAGAAAATACACTCACTCTCTCATGGTCCGTTGATTATTTTTGTTCGATTGAACTTCAAGGGGCACTGACACGAAAATTTTCGTCTGATGTTTTTTCGCTGCAATACGTAGCTGGGGACCTGTTAGCCATGACACGGCCATCAATTGCTCCAGCGCACGTCAGATAATTATTTACGGCCTGTTTATGACCCACTAGTTTCAGTCTTGGTTTGGGAGAGCTCAAAAAATGACAAGGCGCCCGGTGCAACTGGCGCCATCTAGCGCTCGCAGATAAAGTGCATGTTCGACCAGTGAGCACACATAACTGTGACGCACTTCCGCATGACACCACCGCGGCTCGTTTTCTTTTGCCTGTCGCACGTCCTGTGCGTTGTTGTCGCTGTGCTGTCATCGTTGTGTTGGTGGCGATCGTTTTCCTGAGGTCTGGCGTCGCCGGCATCTACTAACGCAGCCGCAGCGAATAAGCAATGGCGGCTATGAAGTCATCGTTGCTAGCTGCACTGTCAGAGTCGGCTGCCGTGGTGACGGCGGAAGTTTGGGGTCCCCTTCAGGTCACCTTTGCTGTTGTCGATGTCGCAATGTACGGCATCTAGCGCTCGAGGCGCATGCAACTTATATATTCATTTGAATTACCTTCGGAGCTGTGTTGCCATTGATTTGGTAGATGACATCTGTATGTCCACGAAAATCGATCCTCGCAGGCTATCTTAGCAGCGGAAATTTTGGTGTCAGTGCCCCTTTTAATTTTTATGACACAGTAAATACAAGATGGTATGTAATCTGCACCTGAGTCTGGAACAATCTAAGTTTTAAGCCCATGGGAAAGTGATAAAAATATCCAACTTAAATAAGCCACCTAAGAGTCATGACGTGGCTAGTTGCATGAATTCAATGCACTATTCAAACAGTTCAAATAGTGCGTAGTAAAATATATTTTTCAAATAAAAAGTTCCCAGTGTGCCCCTCAATGTATTTCTCTGGTAAATATAGTAAAGAAGTTGCACTTTCTAGTAATGTACCACAATTAATTCCACAGCAGCATCTCAGTAAATGTGAATCGTTTACTATATGGAGGTGCTGTTCGGACTGTGATCACTTTGTCCTCCTCTTCTCTCATTCTTCCAACCTTCTTCTTTAGATTGTTACATTATGCGTCAACGCCTCGACTACCTTGGCAACGCTCGTTGTAACTTATGTAACTGCCCATCAAACATCCGACGATATTGATTCTTAACCGTTTTACGTCCTGAACTTTAGTGCGCGTTTCCACATGGTCTCCCTAAGAAGAGGAGTACTTAATCCACATGTTAGAAAGCCAGTGAAAACCACGCTAGCCGGTGTATTTTCTACAATACAGATACCAGTTTAGCAAAACTGAAACAAACCTCAGCCTTTCCCTTGAAACACAAAGTCGCTGACACAAAGTAGCCATGTGCTTACACCACAAATACGGCAACCAAATAAAGCCATGAAACTTGCCAACGGAAAGCGAGTCTTACACTTCACGTCGACTTTATAACGCTCCGAGTTTCAGTCACAGCTATGGCAATGCCAGCGCATGGAATTTCTCTGCCTTACCACAGACAATTCGGCCTTGAAATTTTCGCGTCAACAGCACATTTGCGGAAACACAAAGGTAAATTTCGAGAAATCCTGAACGAGCAGATTTCACAATAACAAATGTCATCTGCTGACATTTCACGTCATATACCACAATTTAGCATTTTTTGCAGTACTTCGAGATAATTGCGCATCGTGTTTTCCTTTTGTCGCATCCGGTATCCGCCTGAGTCTCTTGCTTTTTGTATTTATGCGCGGGCAATAAGCCGTCTCTTTGTTGCTGCGATGAACTGTATTTTTTCTGGCATTCCTAGTAGACATCTTCCATTGCTACAATTTCTGAATGCGAAGCACTTCTTGGTGAACTTCGTCCGTCCGTCCGTCCGTCCGTCCGTCCACCCATCCATCCATCCACCCATCCATAGAGAACTTAAAAAAAGCTTTAGTGTGCCTTTAGGTTTGTTCGGTCGGAAAAAAGGGGGGGGGGGGGGCAGGTGGCAGCGAACTTAACCAGATGGGGGAAAACGACCCCTAGGGAAGTCCGGCGGGAAGGGGAGAGCCCCTTTGCCCCTAGCCTCCCCCCGCGTGCTTTAGACCTGATTGATTTGTAGAGTTTAACATCCCAAAATCACGCTGTGATTATGACAGAAGTGGTGGTGGAGGTCTCCAGAAATTTTGACCACCTAGGCCTCGTTAACGTGCACTGACATTGCACAGTACGTGGGCCCAACATTTCTCCCCCATGAAATGCAGCTGCCGCGGCCGGATTCGATCCCGCGACCTTCGGATGAGCAGCCGAATGCTATAACCACTAGACCACCGTGGTGGGGCTGCTTTACGCCTATGCATACGTCCACCCGCTCCTAAAAGCAAGTACGTTTGCAGCGTTAGCTACACTGGCCTAGCTGGAGCAGTTTAGCGTGGGCCTCGGAGAGCCGTGCTGCGCATGCGCGAGGAGTAGTGATGTCGCAGAGCTGGCGCACCGGAGCCGCCGCCCCTCGCGCCTCGCTGGTCTGCGTATTCCAGAGGAGTGACGTCCTAGTCTCGGCAGAGACACTGGCGCATGCGCGCGCGCACCTTTGCGCCACCGTTGTGCAATCGCCGTCTGACACTCCGGCTGGCTGGCGTTTGCTAACTTCTCCGCTCTTCTGCGCCGGCATTTTCCGGCGCATGAAAGTCTTGGCGCCGCTAAGTAGTGCCATGCGTAAATGTTGAGTTTAGCGGCGCCGCCTGAGTGGGGTGAAACCCTTGCCTGGTTTGTACAACATGCAAGAACTTTCTGGTTAAGCAGAAGATTCCGCTCTTTAGCGTTACCAATGGTATCGTTGCCCGCCCATGCCGCCACGCCTGCCGGTTCTGAAGGATGGTGGCTGAACGTTTGCTTTCTCCACACATTCGCTTCGTTCACATCCGTCGTCTAATGAACTGAGAAATGATCAGGTTGTCATTAAGGGACCCGTGATGAACGTGCCGGTACACACGGAGAGATGCTAAAGCAGTTGCCCCGCGGCTTGGAAGACGATAAGAGCATAGTGGTGAACATAAATAAATATAGTGTGAGCTCAACATACGACTGGCTCTTCTTCATCTCTGCACATCATCATCACTTGTACATTTTCCCCATCAACATTGATCATCATCAGCTGCTTGGCTCGCTCTCCATCTTGGTCGCCATAGATCGAGGCTCGATTAGAATAAAAGTAGTTGCTCACAAGTGGTGGAGGTGCTGGGTATGTGTCTCATAAGCTGATTATTCTTAGCTTTCCCGGTTGTCTAGGATTAGCTTGATTATCATGCTTACTGCTGCTTCAATGACACGCACATGGGTACGCATTATGTAACACATATATGTTTATTTATGTTCACCACTATGCTCTTACAGTCTTCCAAGCCGCGGGGCAACTGCTTTAGCATCTCGTCCGTCTGTACCGGCACGTTCATCACGGTCCCTTAATGATAAACTGACATTTGTCCAGTTAATTAGACGACGGATGTGAACGAAGCGAATGCGTAGCTAATGCTACGTATATCCTGGCATAGCAGAGCTAAGCCACTGCAAATTTTGTTAGAGTATTTATCCTAATTATTATAGTAAGCACTTCGTAATCTGAGGCGACGAAATGAATCCTCGGCGAATGCAGATCTTTAAGAGCCTTAAATGGGAAACATACACGCAACTTCTTTCTACGCTGCTGGCCTTAATGTACGTGAAAAGGAAATGATGCTTCATAGAAAATAGCAGCCAGCTGTTTCGTGTTACACAGGCACCACCGTAGTGACAAGTAAAGGCTTGTTTCGTGTAAATAAAATTCGGCGTATACCACGCACTGGGAATTGATGTAATGCGATGCAAAAAGGCAGGAATTTGCGTATTAGAGCGCTTAGGTATTCAGAGAAATGTTACGAGCAGGGCCAACGTTTGTGTGAAAAGTGGGCACAGGTATCGTCACCTGAATTGGTGTTGCTTACAACGTTATTCACAGCATGTTACAGGAAGTATTTAGAACGCTGGATTGGGAACAGGTGGGTGTAAGGGTTAATGGGGAATACCTCAGTAACCTCCGATTTGCTGATGACATTGCCTTGCTAAGTAACTCGGGAGATGAATTACAAAGCACGATTACTGACCTTAACAGGCAAAGTATAACAGTGGCCTGAAAATTAATATGCAGAAAACTAAAGTAGTGTCAACAGCCTTGGGCGAGTACAGCGATTTCAGATAGCTGGCGAGGCACTGGAAGTAGTAAGTGAATATGTCTACTTAGGCCAGGTAGTGACCCCTGATCCGAATCATGAGGCTGAGGTAATTAGGAGGATTAGAATGGGGTGGAGTGCATTCGGCAAGCATTGTCAGATAAGGAATGGTAGCTTGCCACTGTATCTGAAGAGCAAAGTGTATAACACCTCTGTCTTACCGGTACTCACCTACGGGGCAGAAACTTGGAGGCTAATTAAGAGAGTTCAGCTTAAATTGAGGATGACACAGCGAGCAATGGAACGGAAAATTGTAGGTGTAACATTAAGGACAAGAAGAGAGCGGTGTGGGTTAGGGAACAAACGCGTGTTAGGGACTCAATGATAGAAATTAAGAAGAAGAAATGGGCGTGGGCGGGACATGCAATGCGAAGACAAGACAACAGTTGGTCGTTAAGGGTGACAGAGTGGATTCCTAGAGAAAGCAAGCGTAGCAGGGGGCGGCAGAAAGTTAGGTGGGCAGATGAGATCAGGAAGTTTGCGGGGATAAATTGGGCCCAGTTGGCACAGGACAGGGATAATTGGAGATCCATGGGAGAGGCCTTTGCCCTGCAGTGGGCGTAGACAGGCTGATGATGATGATGATGATGACAACGTGTCCCGAGTAGGAACAGCAACTGTGGACGACAAGTGATGTGACGCTTTCTGGGCACGTAGGTGGCCGGGATTCAATTCCAATCGGCGTAACACGCAGTAGGCTCTTGCTACACTTTGTTATATTCGTATGGATTCCTTGTGGCTTGTGCTAAAAAACAGGTGGATGCTAACTTTCCCTTTCATAACCGTAGTAGGTTGTGACTTGTATACGTCTGTCCCCATGTCATACCTGCCTTCTAATCGCAAGCTAAACACACGTGTGGTTTTCTCCTGTTGAAGCAAAATGTGTTTTCTGAAGAACGTTTTCAATGTCTGTTTTGGTTTGGCCTTGCTTAACATATGCTGCAACAGAAGTATTTAATCAATGTCGAGCATGCCCGCACAGCCAGACCAAAGCACTGCGGGTTCGAGCCACATGTGATCGCATTGCTAATGATCGAGATCTATATGAGATATAAAATTTTAGAGGTGCATCCATCGATCATTCATGTTAGCCAGTAACTGATATCCAGAAGCACGTGGTAGAAGCACACTGACAACCACCAAGAAAGGAGACATGTAAACAAAACGACAATGCTTCAAGCTCAATCACCTTGCCATAAGGAAGAATGAGTGAGGTTCATAGATAGCCTACTAAGTCAGTTCGGTACGTACCAAGGGGACGAGACGATTAGGAAAGCATAGAAACGTAGGCGGCTATATAGATCGGTCAAACTTGCTCATTGTCGTGATGAAATGTATCGCATCAATATACGTTGCACATTGTACTACAAAAGCTGTCTTTGGCGAGATGAAAGTGTGACTTACCCTGCCAGCTTTGTTTCTAAGTACACTGAAAAGCAGGTGGCGGTGACCTGTTCTGGAAATCAAAATCAATCGCATTGGAGTAACCTTGCATACCCGCCCATTTTGCTGGTCTAGGCAAGTGTTAGCAGCCACCATCTAGAGAAGAGGCGAATGGCACCGTAACTCTGTGGATACGTTTGCGGAAGTACAGCTTCGATAATGAACCCTGTTAATGAGCAAATCAGAAGGTATCAGAGGATACCAAAAACTGTTAATTGCGAGGGTTTTCTAGCTTCTAGTACTCTACACGTTGT
>JABSTT010006014.1:0-15308 GCA_013339685.2 Hyalomma asiaticum | reverse complement strand
CAAAGAAAAAAAAAGGAATTGCGGACGAGATAGTGCAAGCACAAGTACGCTACATTGCTGTGATCGAGAGTACATCCAACTCGCACATACCAAGTGCCAAAAGCACCTTATTAAATAATGAGTAACACTCATGTGTACTGTTTTCGGAGCATTTTGGTTTCTCTCCTTCTATCATGACGAGAAGTACACTGTGAACGAGAGGGCAAGTTTACGCAGTTTCCGCTTTGCTTGCTCAACAGCCTTCGAAATAGCAGCTGAAACTTGACCTTGAGCCGATGGACCATCTGTTCAAAAGCCTTCGAAACGCCTGCGTGACACCAATACAAGACACACTGACCAAGAAATCCACTAATGTATGAGCTTGGGCGAGTTGGTGAATCATATAGCACAGACGGGAAGGTGTATCAATATCAGAATGTGTGAGCATCACAACAATGTGAAGAAAGCTGACAACGGCCACCTTAATAGGCACTTCCGAGAATGTCATTGCTACCCGGACTCTCGCAAATGCTCCATAATTCATAACAATCCTTGCCGGCTAACAAGGGAAATCACCGAGGCCTACTAAATAGGTACTCAAAAGCTCACATGCGCTAGTTGTCCTTCCTTGCTGTTGACAGAGAAATGGCGCATCTGTCCGCTAATTGCTCAAAAACCATTGTGGTTTGAGATTGATGTATTCTTTCCGTTTTCTATTTCCTTCACACTTTCTTTGTTCCCACGATCTTTACCTATATTAGATATGACTTCGTTGCAATGAACTCTGTTTGTTAGTAGCACCTCGTCCTGTCTACTCGTCTGTCCTGGTGTTTTCTGCACTTCATGGAACACTGGCAGTGAAAAATGGGTGTAAGAGACACCATTTGCACGCATGGTTGGCTAACTTGATTACAAAGAAAAGAAAGGAAGATACGAAGAAACTTACCTATAAAGAAACAGCATGAACTACAATATTGGGGTATATAAATAAAATATGCATGCAGGTACAAGTCTATTCCAAGGACTGTAATTTACAACAAAGAACACATAGTACAACACGCACAGGTTAAACAAAACAGTTGCATGTATGGCATGAAGAGAAGATACCGTTACGAAATAGTCCATCGAAAGAGGGAGAACCTATAGGTGTCTGTTCCAGCATAGACAGGTGTCAGTGTATAAGGATCCTCACTTTGCAGAAAGAGGGCCTGCATATAGTCAAGGGTCAAGTGCAAATTTGCATTTAATTACGTTATGTAACGTACCTAAACAGTATTTCCATGTTCTCACTTAAAGTGAGAGGACACCGTTTGCCAACGTCAACTGTGACTAGTTGAGCTGTGTGGTTTGCTGGGCCAGTTGGTGCATATTCACGGTGTGAATATAAGGCAACGATGCGAGCACAAAAGACGGAAGCACGGAACAAAAGCTAGAGGCTTGTGTGCTATGCGCTCCTCTGATCTTGTTCACACGTCACTACCTGTGGGAATCTTCACACCATCAACTGTGACAATAAGTCCGAACTTTCGAATTTAGTATAAATAAAACAAACACACTTTTCTCTCTCTTTTCCGCAACTTGTTAATAATGAATGTTTAGTAAAGGGATCTTACACAATGCTAACATATTCAAGCTTTGCATTTTAGGGCTGTGTTTGCCTGTCAATTAACTTGACCAATTGATGTAATAAACCAATTTCATTGGCCGAATGAGGGCCGGACCAGCGAAAGCTGGTAATATTCACATGACGGGCAATCTGGGCTAGCTGGTGATAGTTCATTTCAGACCAGCTTACAGGACAAAAGGGACGAGGATGAAGATGAAAGAAGGTGACAATGCAAGCGCTGTGTTGTCACCTTCATTTGTCTTTGCCCTCATCCCTTTTGTGCTGTAAGTTGGTGAAAACTGATATGTAATGTACAAAGTGACGACCTTACGGGGAAACTCAGTTGGGAAAGGATTTAATACGCTACCTTAAAGTTAAGGAAACAAATCCCACTGCTGGTGCCACTGGTTGGCCCGAACTGCGATGAGTGCGCCTTGGAAAACAGTGCTGACTAAGGCTCGGCGACTTATGCTGAGACTGCAATGAACATCAGCAGTCTGCAGTCAGAGCTTCTTTAGGTCCATGTCCCTGTTATGGCTCAGCAAACCTTGTCTCCAAGACTGCATGGACAAGGATAAACTTTAGCAAATGAGTCTATTTTTTCCCTCAAACATTTATTTCCAGCCTTGGCTTCTGATTTGACAGTATAGCTGGTTTCCTGTTCATGCGAGTTAAAATGAGCCACACAGAGAATAAGCATCTCAATTCACAACATAGCTTCAGACAATGACGTGAAAAACCTTGTATTATTTATTACAGGAGAGAGCAGTTCGAGTACACATGCATTGCTCACAGCAGCTGTTGCAGAACTCCTGCGATTCTTTAACGCGACAAAGCAGTAGAACTTCTATGTTTCTGAGACAGTGCTGTCACACATCTGATAACATAATGCTCAGTGAATTCGAACAATTATAAATATATAATAGAGCACAAAACAAAATCATACTCCAAACTATCAGTAATTTGTTGACAGCATATTTAAATGCACACGCTGAGAACACAAGGAAAGCATGCCAGATTGACCAGCAGAAAGAACGAAAATCGTGAAAGGGAAGACCCAGACGATGCTGATCATTTGCGGCAGCCCTGTTTTAAATTGTGTCTTAAGTCAATGCACAAAGTTAAAAGAAACAAATCATTCCCACTTTTACAGCAATAACGTGGCCTTTTCTTGAGACAGGAACCTGGGTCAGACATTTCAGCTCCAGCAGAACAACAGCAACTAGCCTTTCTGGAGAAGCAAATGATAAATTAGCTATACCAACTTGGCATGCCTCAATAAGTTTGTTTTCAGGTAAGCATGTATTACACATTAGGTTTAGCAACACATCTTAAGCATTTTATCAGACAGTTTACAACGATTACATACACTTCCTATGGCCACAAAGAGAGAGAGAGAGCAGAGAAAAATGCATTTTTTTAGGCAAGAATGAGCAAGCGTGCCCAGGTAAAAAAGTGAATATCACACACACTGTACAAGCTCATGTGTTTGTGCTCAGGACCTCACGCTGTTTAATGTTACATTATCTGTTCGAGGCAGACAGTGAGCGCTAGCATAAGAGTGATGCTACTGAATGCACATATGCCTCTAAGCAACAAGCTACACCAACATCACAAGTGTGCTTTGGATTGTAATCGAGCCCTGTCCAAATTCGCGCAAATCGACAGTGGGGTACAAATTGAATTGCGGCTGTCCCAGCTATGCTAATCTGTGACCCGGCTTTGAGGCTGGTGGTTAGATCAAAAGCGTTGTATTTTGGGTAAGTTGGTATGTCATGATTAGTGAGCGTGTAGCGCTGTTCAGGACGAGCGAAGACAGAGAAGGCAGGGATAAACAGGAGCACAAGGCAACACGTTTAGCGCTCGCCCTGTCGCCTTGACAAAAGCTGATGGTTAGCTTCCGCACTATGACCTGTACTGCACGAGAGCGCAAATCTTCACCGCGGTTTGTATTGTGCACAAACTACACGGGCTGTTTTACGAATTGAAATTTGCATATAGGGCAACGGGCACGCACGCTCTCAGCTGCGCATAGTCTTAGCCGCAACGTTGCTTGAACGTTGTAAACATAGGAGCACAAAGTTTCAACGCACTTTTTAAATAAATGTTCTCGCATCAGTTTTGCCACCGTGAATGCCCACTAGCCTTTAGGAACAGTGCACACAGCTCGGAATGCCATGCAAGCGACACAAATAAAGTGACAGTGAACTTACCTTATGAAGAAAAGTTACCACCGAGCGTGCGTTGAGCACCTAGCACGACGTCCGTCGAGCGAGAGCTTTCGGGAGCATGCGCCGGTGCACGATGATTTGAACAAATGACAACCTCGACGCCGCACAGAGTCCCGTTGATTAAAACCACACATTCCGTACCACCGACGCTGAAACATGGTATGGCACAACAAAGAATGCACCGAGAGTCGAGCTATACACATGCGGCGATGGGTGACACAGCGCTTCTTTTCTTCCCGTACTACACGTCAATTTCGGTTCAAAGTGTTCGTGCTCCACTGGTGAGGACGCATTATGATATGGTTATGCCACATTAACAGCATTTACAAGAACAAATCGCCAGTGATTGGAACACCGCGACTTTCCCTCGTAAAAGGCCTGACGAGTGGTGCGCCACCTAGCGCTTCAGCTTGTCGTCACGGAGGCTATATTTATAGTTCAACGTAGCCACAAATAGCTTTTGAAAATCACTTTCTCTCTTTAGCGGATCACAGTGTTCCTACACTTATTATGACACACTATTGCTTACTTGAGTCAACATGACACCATGTACGGGAAAAAAGTGTAAAAGTTAGCATACTGTTTGTTATTGCCTCAGAGATCATAGCCACATCTGTGTGTTGCGGCCTCGCTTTGTCATCATGCTTCTCATCGTTGAGCGGTTTCAAATACAGTTTCTTGCTTGTAGCAGCCTTCGTTTTTCTCACAAACGTTGCAATATGTTCGTAGGCTTTAAAGCAGAGCAAGTTTGAGCCGTTATGTGCGTCTAATAAGCGGATAAACTACGAATAAATACGTTGCACAGGCGCATGAACTACGCACCTGACGTTTTTTTTTCGTTTGTTTCTTCTTCGTTTTGTAAATATTCGGTATGTACGTTTTACTCATACCCCGCCACGGTGGTCTAGTGGCTAAGGTACTCGGCTGCTGATCCGAGGGTCGCGGGATCAAATCCCGGCCGCGGCGGCTGCATTTCGATGGAGGCGAAATGTTGAGGCCCGTGTGCTGTGCGATGTCAGTGCACGCTAAAGAAACCCAGGTGGTCGAAATTTCCGGAGCCCTCCACTAAGGCGTCTCTCATAATCAGAACTGGTTTTGGGACGTTAAACCCCACAAATCAATCAATCCACGTTTTACTCATGCTTCCTCTGGAATTATCGTGTTTCGCACAATTGCCAAAGCACGTAAAGAACTTAACGGAGAGGAACGTGCGTGATCCTTGATAGGCGCACGCTTGGGTGCTCTTTCATATGATGCTGTTGTTGTTATTATGTGGGGTTTAACGTCCCACTGTGATGATGTAAGAGGAACAATAACGTACAACCACGGTGCATGAATCAACGGAAGATAATCGGTAGATATTGGCTTAATTTATCTAAAATCATCCGAACATTGGGCACCTGATACCGAATTCTGCACGCACAATGCGGCCTCAGTTGGATCATTTCTCGTACTTAAAAGTGCTGTTATCTGTGCGGCCGTAATGTAGGTGATAATACGTACTGATAAATACGGACGTGACATTGATCCATTGTCCGCGTGCATTTTCATGTGAATGTCGGATCATTTAGACTATATATTTTCTCCGCAGAGTTCTCATAGATCTGCGTTGTTTACATCGACACGTATACGCACGTTCGCTGAGCGCTGGCAGCAAATGCCCTCTGCAAAATATATTCACTTGAGCCGTGGCTCACAGCACGCATAAGCGTGCTGTGAGCCACGGCATGTGTTGCATACGGCGCATGCCAGTGCATCAAGTATAAGAGATAATTGCCCCATAGAATTGTTGAAAATGCTATGGTGCCCAGCCCTACTGTGCAGATCGCGGAGCACATGGCAGGTTTTGCTCTCCATGGGCGCAGTTTGCGTGTTTATCAAGGTGCGTTTGTACTGTTAGATGAAGTGTTTTCCCCAATAATATACATATCGTACGATGGCAAACAGACACGTTCGAGCCAGCAAGAAATTTGTTTACGTTACGTGCTGCATATTCTACAGTCAGTGTAGGCACCAGAGCTACGGTAACTCGAAATTAAATGTCCACACGTAACGACAAACAGATGATAAGGTTGCTTGCTCGTCATGTTCGCGATGAGCATTTTAGTGCGACTATTTTGCCAGCTGTTTTACTTTGCCGTAGCAAAGCAAACAACAAGAAAGTTGTCCCAATCTACCAAGGACTTAATAAAAAAATGCCAAGAAATGCAAGTAACTTCGCCAAAAGATAAGATTGAATTAGCAGAAACATCAAAGTTGATCAGTAAAGCCAGGCAAAGAGATGTAAGAAACCTTAACACGAGAGAAATAGAGAAAGCAGTAGAAAAAGGCACCAGCATTGAATCGGCCAAAAATAAACTGCACTTAGGACAAAACAAAATGCACGCGCTAAAAGATAAACAAGGTAATGTTATCAATAATTTCAACGAAATAGTAAAGATAGCAGGAGATTCCTACTCTGAACTGTACAGTTCTCAGACAGACCATACAACCTTAAAAGAAATAGAATCAGAGGAAGACACTGAAATTCCATGTATAACCGTTGGCGAAGTCAAAAAAGCTGCCAAAGGCATGTCCCGCGGTAAAGCAGCCGGTGAAGATGGTATAACAGCCGACTTGATCAAAGACGGAGGAGATATTTTACTTGAAAAACTTGCATCGCTCTTCACGAAATGTGTCAAGACATGTAGTGTACCGCGCAGTTGGAAAAATGCTAATATAATCCTTATCCATAATAAAGGTGACATAAAGGAGTTAAAGAATTACAGACCAATTAGCCTACTCCCAATAATATACAAGCTATTTACAAAAGTAATTTATACGAGGATAAGAGAAACCCTCGACTTTAAGCAACCAGGAGAACAAGCTGGTTTTAGGAAACGTTACTCGACAATGGACCACGGCCACGCTATCAATATAGTAATTGAGAAGTACGCCGAATATAACAAACCTCTTTATATGGGATTTATCGACTGCGAGAAAGCATTTGACTTCATAGAAATACAAGCAGTTCTAGAAGCTCTACGACGACAAGGGGTACCTGGCGGATACGTGAAAACCATAAACAACATATACAAAGATTGCACAGCCACACTTTTCCTACATGAGAGAAGCAGAGAAATCCCGATCCGGAGAGGTGTGAGACAGGGAGATACGATATCCCCGATGCTATTCACTGCACGTTTAGAGGAAATCTTTAAACGTTTAGACTGGGAAGACAAGGGAATTAGAATAGATGGAGAATATCTCAGCAATTTAAGATTTGAAGACGACATTGTACTCTTTAGCAATGATGGAGACGAACTACACATACCTAAACAGGGAAAGTATTAAAATTGAGTTAAAAATGAATAGGCAAAAGACCAAAGTTATGCTCAATAGCCTAGCTAAGGAACAGGAATTCAAAATCGACAATGAACCCTTACAATGTGTAAGCGAATACGTATACCTGGGACAGTTAATAACAGGAACTCCTAACCATGAAAAATAAATTCTCCGTAGAATAAGGATGGGCAGGAGGGCATTCGGAAGGAATTACGAAATCATGACTGGAAACTTACCGCTCTCACCAAAGCGAAAAGTATTCAATCACTGCATTCTCCCAGTACTAACGTACGGTGCAGAAACGTGGAGGATAACGAAAAAAACTAGAGATGAAACTATGGAGCGCGCAACGTGCAATGGAAAGAAAAATGATAGGGGTAACGCTAAGGGATAAAAACGAGCAGAATGGATCAGAGAACAGACAGGAGTGGCCGATATTGTTATATCAATTAAAAGAAAGAAGTGGACCTGGGCAGGACATGTCATGAGGAGGAAAGATAACAGATGGACTGTAAGAGCGACGGAATGGATACCAAGAGAGGGAAAACGCAACAGAGGCAGGCAAAGGTTAGATGGAGCGATGAAATTAAATAGTTTGTGGGCATGAAGTGGAACCAACTCGCTCAGGATAGGGTGGAGTGGAAATCGTTGGGAGAGCTTTCGTCCTGCAGTGGACCTAAACAGGCCGATGATGATGATGATGATGTTTTTGGCAGCGTTGTTCGCCCTGCCCTGCGCCTTCGGTGCTTCGCTGTGGCCAGAGAGTACGAATGCGGTTCTTTTTGAAAAGAGCACCATACGGTTCCTTCCTAGCAGCGAAGTTAAAATAGAAAAAAAGAAACCCGAAGAAAAGAAATAATGCCGCGGTTTGAACCAGCCCCAATCCCACCAATGTGGTGTGGTATCGAGCTGCAGCCACTATGTCCACGCAGATAGTATAATGTTTATATTAAGTAGACTACATGCATCTCTCTATTGTTGTGCTGGTGTCCACGGTGGTGGTTGCTGTACATAGCGGTGTATAATTTTGTTTGCATATACGCCACTGTACACTGCCGCAGATATCACTCGGTCGAAATGTGATGCTCTACGACCGACTGCACCCGGCAGAATTGAGAACGGCGATGAGAGCGACTACGTACGGGTACATGTCACTCGAGTGATTGCTCGATCTTCAGATTATGCAGATGACTCATTTCTCAACTATCTGCAGCCGAGGTGTGATATTTAAAGAGTTATCTGCCGCCGGGAGTCACGAACACGATCAACTGCTCCCGCGGCCAAGCGATCGGTCACTGGAGTGGGCTGAATTCGGCACACACCAAGCATCGCAAGAAAACTCGCATTCAACTCGATAATGTTATATACGAGCCGATGCGCAGCAAAAATTGCAGGACGATTCTTTAAAAATCACGTTTCGGCTCTTCGGTAACAGGACGACGCAAATACGTACGTGTGAATACGATCGGGATACCCTTCTCGATCGGCACTTTTGCTCCGTATGGAACCTGCGGACGACGGCACGCAAGCACGCTGTCCAGCGCGTCGCCGCAAGTTCGGTGTGACAAGGTAAATTTCACTGAGATATAGTTGGTTTGCAACGCGCACATTAAGAAGAGCCATGCATGTTTGCGTGGCTTTTCCCATGGCTGTCTGATTAGTCCTAACTTCGGCATTCAAGATCCTGATCGTATGGGCAGACCACGCGGTATCCTAATTGAAAAGGCAGGCCGCAATCAAGAATCTTAACCGTATGGGCAGACCGCAGTCAAGAATCCTAATTGTAAGTGCAGGCCGCAATCAAGAACTCTAACCGTGCGGGCAGACCACAGTCAAGGATCCTAATTGTGAGGGCAGGCGTCAGTCAAGAATCCTATTTGTAACGGAGAGCAGCAGTCAGCAATCCTAACTGTAGCTAACTGCTGCAAATAAAAATTCCTATGAGGCATGCAAGAATCCTAAAGGCCAGTCAAGAGTGCTCTGACTTTTTTTGCCTGGAGACTGGCGCGGAATAGGAAACGTGCAATGTGAAGACAAGGTGCACGCAAACAAAGAGAAATTTCACCCCGTGTTCTCGAGTGAGCTGGACGAAATACGTGGTTTTGAAGTGAAAGTTCTTCTCCAGAAAGGCTGCACGCCAGTGTTTTGCCGCGCTAGACCGGTACCTTTCGCAATACGAGAGCCCCTAGAAAGACAGCTAATGAGCATGGTACAGAAAGGCACGTTAAGGCAAGTGCCTCGCAGTGATTGGGCTACTCCGATCGTGACTATTAAGAAAAGCGATGGTACTTACAGGATTTGTGGGGACTACAAGATAACTATCAACCCGGTTTTAAAAACCGATCACTATCCCTTGCGGAGGCCGGAAGATTTGTACTCGAGCATCTCAAATGGCAAAGTGTTTTGCGTTCTGTATTTATCATCGGCGTATCAACAAGTGCCTCTCAGTCCGGGATCCAGACCACTGTTGACCATTAACACTACCTTGGGACTTTTCGAGTTCCAATGACTGCCGTACTGGGTGGCCAGTGCGTCCGCAATCTTTCAGTCCCTAATGGATACAGTATTAAAGGGCATACCGAACGTCGGCTGTTATATAGACGACGTCATTGTGGCGGGTTCGGACGCAGCTGATTGCCAAAAGACTCTCGCGCAGGTCTTAGCACGGTTCCGTGATTAAAAAATCACGTTGAATGAACGCAAATGCTGTTTTTTTGAAGACTCTGTGACTTACTTGGGTCACAAGGTAGATGCAGAGGGAATCTACCCGACCGAAACAAAGAAAAACGCAATCTTGCAGGCACCAGAGCCTACAACAAAGACAGAACTAAAGGCTTATTTGGGAATGCTCAATTTTTATGCCAAATTTCTGGATAATGTCGCAACAATGGCAGAGCCACTTTACAGGCTCCTGAGAAAAGAGGAAAAGTGGTCTTGGAGAAAGGAACAGAGCGACGCTTTCGCCGCGACTAACAGGCAAGCAGCCGCGTCTTAACTTTCTGTGATGTAGGAAAGCCGATCGGTCTGTTGTGTGACGCGTCAGCGTACGGGCTCGGGGCAGTTATCTTTCACGAGACGGTGGATGGCGAGCGGCCGATCGCATTTGCTTCGCGAACGATGACATCGGCAGAAAAGAACTACGCACAGGGTGAACGCGAGGCCCTTGCCTTGATTTTCGGGTTGAGGAAATTCCACCGCTACCTGTACGGAAGGACGTTCACCCTGTATACAGACCACCAGCCGCTCGTGGGTATTCTAGGGTAAGATAAACCCGTGCCTAGCATCGCCGCGGCCTGCATGCAATGAAGGGCGATGACGCTGGCAGCTTATAAATATCAGCTGAAGTATTGACGCGGGAAAAATATAGAAGTAGCGGACGCACTTTCGAGACTTCCGTGCGCAGATTGCAGCATAGAAGAGCCAGCCGAGTGTTTAGCAGTCTTTGAGTGCCTTACGTTAACAGCCGAAACGATAGCAAGGGCGTCAAAAAGGAACATAATCTTGTCCCGCATCGCCGCATTCGCAATGAATGGCTGGCCAAGCAACTGCGCAGAGGACCTGAAGCCTTACTATGCCAGGCGGTGTGAACTTTCGCTTGAACAAGGCTGCGTCACGTGGGGCTCAAGGGTCATCATCCCAGACTCCCTGCGTGATCAGTTGCTAAACTTGTTACATGAAGAGCACCCCGGGGCCAGCCGCATGAAAATGCTCGCCAGATGTTGTGTGGTGGCTGGGAATAGACCAGGGCTTTGAACAATACGTTCAACGATGTTCGATCTGTCAGGCCGTCCAACCCGCCGCTGAACCGGTACCTTTGCACCCGTGGATGTGCCCGGCCAAATGTTGGTCACGAGTACACGTGGATTTTGCAGTCAAGGATGCGAACGCGTTTTTGGTCTTAGAGGACGCTTACTCGAAATGGGTGGAAGTGTGGCCAATGGCTTCCACGTCTACAACTAAAACAATCGAAAATATTTGAGGCGCATTTGCAGCGTACGGACTTCCGGAAACGCTGGTAAGCGATAACGGACCACAGTTCACGTCTACCGAGTTTGCGGACTTCTTGTCGGCTAATGGTGTGAAACACGTTCGCATTCCTCCCTATCACGCCGCATGGAATGGGGCGGCAGAGCGCATGGTGCAGACTGTAAAGCGAGCATTATTAAAACAAGTCTTGGAAGAGAACGCTTCGGATAGTCGCTGTTCATTCCAAGAACGAGTCGAAACACTCCCAGCAGTGTGACACGGCAGTCGCCGGCCCACTTGTTTTTAAAAAGGCAACCGCGCACGAAACTTTCCTCATAGAAACCTGATTTTGGGAATGCTATGCGGGATAAGCAAGAGCGTGTGAAACAACACTGTAACGAGAGGCGTGGTGCGGCACGTGTGTTTCGTGCTGGTGATCGCGTTTATGTGAAAAATGTGCGCGGAGAATTTGTGTCGTGGCAGGAGGCGGTGGTGGCTCAAGTGGTCAGTGCGGTGACGTATGTGGTGAAAGTGCACAATCAGCTTTGTTTTGTCCTCACCGATCAATAGCGATCGCTACATGCCGGGGCGTCTACAAAAGTGGACGATGCGGAGACAACCCCAACTCCCTCCAGCGGAGACCGCTCCTTCGACACTTCCGATGCCCTCAGCCACAAACCACGAGTCTACAGCACTTGCGCAACCGGTTCCAGCTCCGGCAGCAAGTGACCCGAGCGGACACTCCGCTGCAGAATGTCCCATGCCCCCGGAGGCACCTATACAAACCGAAGGAACGACACCGAGTTCACCTCCCGCTACAGGGCTCAGTTCGCCTAAGAGCACTGACAACCAAGCGCTGTGTTGTAGCACGAGGGTGCGCAAGCCACCTGAGCGTTTCCAACATGCAGAGTTTCGCAAGTGAAGTGATATCTTCATTCAGGGAGGGACTAGATGTGGTAGCGTGAAACGTCAGCCTTAAACAGAGATAGGGCTGCCATGCTGTTCGTGTTTTCGATCTGCTGTTTGTATATCGTATCTGTTGCGGCTGGTGATGTCACACCAGTCTTATATACATTGGTTGCTCAGCAATAAAAAAAAAAATTACAGCACATCCACGGAGTGAATGATGATGAGTGGGCGAAGCTCGGGAGGTTCATCGTAGATCGTGCCGAGTTTTGGGATTAATTTAGTTAACGCGCATGCTACGAATCCTTATGGTTCAACTATGCACAAGTGAAATCTCCCACCGGCACTTCATTGCAAGTCAAGATCCAGTGCCTATATATATATATATATATATATATATATATATATATATATATATATATATATATATATATATATATATATATATATATGGGTGGGCCGTGAACGGTTCTCCAACGCGAGCAGTCGGTATTTCTCAATCAAGAAACTCGCTAGGAGACGCTGCCTGCGCCAACGTTGTCTCTCGCGGGTGAGGGCGCGTTCTCCTTCTTTGCGAGCTAGTAGAGCGTTCATCTAAGAAAGAGTGTTTGCATAGTCAACGCGCACCTTTCGCTCTCTCTCTCACACACACAAGACAGCAGATGGAAGAGTGAGAGAGAGAGAGAGGCACGCGCCGGGAGGCACGCGCCGAGGGCGAGCGCGTGCCTCCCTGCACGCCGGTTACGCCTGACGCCTGACGAGGGACAAGGTTAGACTAAGAGGAGCTTCGCCCCTAAAAAGGCTGATTCCTGGTTGTTCGAGCAGTGCCTCGGTCATAACACGGTGTCGACTGGCGAACGAGAAAGAGCTTCGGCACGGCGTGTTTCTTTCCTGATCAGTAGATAACACGGATGGCGTACTCCTGGAGCCGCAGAGCCCTTCGGGCGAGGCGCCCAGGCGGATCTATGAGGGACGACAACCAAGAATGGGCGTGGTGGTCAGTAACGACATCGATAGGCCGGCCGAGCGAGTATGGCCGAAATTTCTGAATTGCCCAAAATATCGCCAGACGTTCCTTCTGGATGAAGGAGTAAATCGCTTCAACCTTTGTGGGAGTGCGGCTTGCGTAGGCAATAACATATTTTTTGTATGCGGGCTTTCGCTGCGCGAGGACAGCACCGATACCGACACCGCTGGCATCGGTGAGGAGTTCCTTGGCAGCAGCAGGATGGAAAATGGCGCAGTATCGAAGGCGTTCTGAGGAGTTGTCGTAGCGTCACGAACTACGATTGCAAGCCGAGCACCACGCAGAAGGGTTGGCGTGTCCCCGAAGGAGCTCTGTGAGTGGCGCCATAATCGAAGCGAAATTTCGAACAAAGCAGCGAAAGTAGGAGCAAGGCCAAGGAAACTGCGCAAGTCTTCTAGTTTCCTTGGGCTTGTAACAATCCGCAGCTTTGCAACATCAGGAAGAATGATGATGAAATTCGTTTATTAAGGAAAGGAGGACCGAAGGTCACTGTTGGGGAGAGAGAGTAGTGGGGAGGGGGTAGGCAAACACTAAGTCATGTGCGCCGGGCCGCTAGAAACTCCAAAGTGGGCTAGTGTAACGAGACGATCAGGGTGTTCAAGTATATCCTTTTATGGAGCATTCAGATCTGTGTGTAAGAATATATCGCTGTTTTTTCGATGAGGGCGAAAAGCAGGGCAGTGGAGAACGAGGTGGTCGATGTTTGCTGTGCAGAGACAGTGGCAAAAGGTGCATACGCAGCGCACAGATGTGTCGATGCCCCTCTTCTTGTCTGCGACAGTCTGCAATTTATGGATAATATTAGGGGTAGTGGCTGTGTTTGCTAATACTTTGTTTATAAATATTTCTTGGGAGCGACTGGGGGCGAGGTCCTTGAAGATTCGAGGAGGCGTGACGTCTTTGAGTGTTTCGCGATTAAGGAATCTGAGAAAGCTTCGCAGACGTGCTATGCGAAAATGGGAGTTCGGCGTCACATTCACGTATGGGTGGTCGACGAGATGGGGATTCCCACGCAGGAGAGGTTGGAGAGTGATGAGGTAGAACTCCAGCGTTTGAGGTGGCAAGACTGTGTGTCACCTCGTTACCTCCCCCTTGGATTCCCACCCCTAGCGTCCAGGCAACCCTAGCGTCAATACCATTCTTCTGAGTCCGTCAGGAAGAATGCGTCCACCGAAACGACGTGCTCGAGAATGGTCAGCTTTCGCGCGCAAGAGTAACATTTCTTAAAGTTTAGCTGTAGACCAGCGGCGGTGAGACAGTGTAAAACCTGATCCAAGCGGTGATGATGAGTAGGAAAATGAGATACAAATGAAACTACATCATACAAATGGCATAAAAGCGTGTTTCATTTTAGGTCTCGCAGAATGGCGTCCATTATGCGCTAAAACGTGGTGGGCGCGTGGCAGAGGCCAAATGGCATCCCACTGAATTCATATAAGCCATGTGGTGTAATAAAGGCAATTTTTGGATTGTCGTCAGAGGCTATAGGTAGTTGCCAATAACCGGATCGTAAAGCAAGAGAGGGAAGAACTCGGCACCTTGCAAACAGGCAAGGGCACCGCGGATACGCGGCAATGGGCAAGCTTCATTTCTTGTAACCTTGTTTAAGCAGTGGCAATCTACGCAAAAGCGAATCGGTGCATCTTTCTTTTAACTAGAACGACTGGTGATCGCCATGGACATTTGGGTGGCTGAATTACACCGCGCCTTAGAATGTCACCCACTTCATGAATGACGATGCGTTCTCTCGAGATGATGGCCGCAGCCGCAGTGGTGGGTGAGCAGCTGTATATACACGGTGACAAAATATTCGACGTTCCACAAAGAGTATTGCTGTGGCTGTAGAAAGCAAGGCGAAACTTGTCAAGGAGGCCGAGGAGTTCCTCTCGTTGCTTTGGTGTTAAGCCGTCGTTGACGGACATGGCGGAAAACCTCTTCAGGAAATGGCGCAGTTCTTGCCGTGGGAACTGCGCCACTTAGTTTCGCGCTTCGGAGAAGGTTTATACCATACGGAAATACTTCCATCTGAATAAACCTGTACTTTCCAGGCACCCCTCCGTTTCTGCGGCTTTGTAGTTTTCTTGCTCTTATTCTGCCCTTTGTTGTAGTGGGATACGTGCATACAGAGTGTGGATGACGAAGACATGAGCCTTGCGATATCGCAGACCTAATAAGAATAAGACAACGTTACTAAGGTTGGTAGTAGAGTTCCTGGGGTCATATCGGCTCACCTGGTAGTAGTAAGCCTCCACATGCGAGGTCTTTTCCA
>JABSTT010006013.1:0-16076 GCA_013339685.2 Hyalomma asiaticum | reverse complement strand
TGCGAACGGCGCCTGTATGACGTCAGAGCGGGGATTCGCGCGCTTTCGTCTGCTACGTAGGCCCAGCGCCGTGTTGAAGCCACCGTTGCGGTAAATCTCAACATAAAAGCAGTTCAGTTATCTCGCGTATGGTGGCTACTGACGCTGTTCGAACAACCGTGGGTCTGCTTTTAACGTTCATTTAGAACTACGGCTCTTTGTTTTTTAGAACTGCGGCCGCTTGTCTCCGCGGCGAGTGCTGCGCAATGGTGAAGTACTGCTCTTTGCCTCAGTGTACTTCGTCCGCTCGTGAAAGAGGCGTTAGCTTTCACAACTATCCTAAGGACCCAAAGCTGAAGAAGAAGTGGATGGTCAAGCTCAGAATGGGAAAGCGCCCCACGCCTTCATCGACCGTGTGCAGCAAACACTTCGCGGACAGTGACTTATTCTGCTACCCACCGTACGCGCCACTCTTCGGTAAGTTTGTGACCGTGTTTAAGCGCCTCGCCAATACTTAAGCCGTTTATTGCACGCAGGCTATAAGCATAGGCGACTTACACCAGGTGCGGTGCCGTCCCACAACCTGCCGCGAAGGCCCCTAGACAAGGAGCCGACGACGCGGCCTCCGAATCGCCTCGCGGGTAAGCGCGCCTCGTGAGCTCAGCTGAGCGGCGCAGGATGTATGAGACTACGGCTGCGTCTGGATGGTGTACATGCGTATTTTACCTACGAAGCCACGAAGTCACCTACGAAGTCTCTTTTCATTTATAGAAATAATAGAAATGGTGCCGCAATTAAATATTTCATGGTGCCAACATTAAACATTCAAACTAGTCTCAATAGTGAACTTGCCTCTTAATTTAGAAACATTAACACAATGCAAAAGGCGATATGAGCTCGACACCAACTGCAGACCAGCAGTGAACATAAATTCTATGTTATGTTACACGTTGACATTGCCTCACTCTGCTTTGCACGAGCAGCGAGCATTGGCCACTTCACTGCTGTCGATCACGACAGAGACGTTGTGCGGTGGGTTGGTGAGTCCACTTGTTTGGAGGACGAGAACGGCGACGGTGATGCGACCTCCGTTGACGGCCTCGACCGCGCATTCGACAACGTGGCCTGCGTCGTACACCGCCTCGCCCTCGATGAGACACCGCGACGTTTCGCAAGCTTTATCTACATACTTGTAGATGCTCGAGAACGGCACGCTTACTGTAATATCGAAAGAAACACCCAAACTAATTAGTATCGTACGGCGGAAACAAGATAACGAGCGCGAACACTCACACATAGTTTCACTTTCTTACGAGCAATGCGGTCGGTGGCATCGGCGCACTCGTCGGCCATCCGGGGGATTTCTTGGCCCTGTCGATTGGGCCGCAACTAAAACAAGTTCAAGATTACACTCGAAAACAATCGTTGCAGGCGTTAGTTGACCGTCGCGAGGCTGTTCGTTCGACAAAGTTCTCACGTGAAGCAGACGATACGCGTACAGGAGCAGCGGCTGCTGCAGCGCGGTTGAAATCGGAGTCCCCGCTCTGACGTCACACGCGAGAGGGCGCCACTCCAAGATCTCGAGGCCAATAGCGCCAGCTTTTATCCGCATTTTTCTTGGCCATGATGCAGTCAGTACACATGAACAAAAGAAGAGTAGTAATTCGAGCGTTCTCGTTTTTTTGCTACAGGCAATTATGTGAGGTCAACATAATATAATGAAGGCAAAGAGAGCGCTATTTCTAGTTGTTAACTGAAGCTTAGCAGTTCCTAGAGAGAATAAAACGAAAGTAAGCGAAAACGTTGGTGAGCACCGAACTTCGCATTAAGTGACACACCGGTTCGCTGGTCGGAACACACTTACCAAAGGCGATTTCCTCAATATAGAGGTGCGTGTGAAGGGCGATGACCCAAACCATGGTCAAAGCTCGCAGGCCGTTGAAGACGTCCAGCCGATCGGCATTGCTGCTGCCCAAGCGAAACGTCTCCCGCAAGGTGCACAGCACGGACAGCGTCCGAAATCTCGCCATGAAATGTTCGCCTACACGCGAAAGGAAGGAAATGGGGCCCAGAAGAAACGAAGCCACGAATGTAGCATCGTACATTCTTTCAGTTATTTTCTATTCGGCCCGTGTAGGCAAGTGCCGCCGACATTCACACCTCCCCACTCTTGCCACCCTGCCGCAAAAACGTTTTCCATCAAAAAGCTCTTGTCTACAGAATTCTTCCGGCTCTAAGCAAATTCACACCTGCACGTTCCGGCAGAGGCGCACAAAAGCTTTTCAAAAATTGTCTTGGGAGTGTGCCGTCTCATAGTGAGTCCTGCGATGTACAAAAATAAGGGCAGAAGCGGAAGAAAGGAAGTGCAAAGACAGGTGCTGAACGGCACGGATGTGCAGGTGTGTACGCGCTTAGAGCAGGAAAGCAATGTGTGGAAGAGAGTTTTTGGTCGGAAAACATGCTTGCAGAAAAGCCAACTTACATATTCTTTTTTCTTTTCTTTTTTTTTTTTGCGAATGGTCAACTGTTTGCAATTGAGATGAAAAAATTATTCTTGCCATCAGAGGACTACCCAATCAATAGGTCTCCTACGCAACGTTTCTCGCCCATGTCGCATCCCATGGGCAGACGCGGTTGAAAACCGTTCTCGCTGATTATCTCTCATTTGTCATGGTCCGCATATTTGAAAGCTTGTAGCCAATTGGGCACTCAACACTCAGCAGTGACATTACTCTGGCAACGACCAGAAGGACTCGCACTACCAGTTCAATGCGTTTGTACATAACCGCAAAAAACCACCTCGGAGTCCCTTCGAAATAAAGTGGTACTTGCTTGTTGCAGCATTAATGGCTCACCGGTACTTAAAACTGTACAGCCCGTATCCTGGGAAGTAGACTTGCCGGGGATGATCACATCCAGAAGTGTAGCCATAGTAACCGTGGTTACGAATGATCCGAGAATGAGGCTGTTAAGAAAATAAAAGAAAGCATCAAGTTTGTCGACATTTCAACTTGGGTTTTGTCGTGCCTTTCTGTTAGTTGTTTTTAAGCTAATTCGACAGTGCCCTCTACATGCCTGACGACTGGCGGAAATCACCCTGTCTTTACGTTTTCTATACGGTGGAAGGAAAGCTACTTACATAATGAACACAGGCGTGTTCTCTGGCGCTTCATTGTCATCACAGAGTACCACGACGGTTGCTAGATTCCACTCTGAAAGAGCTGAAACAGAGTACGGATTGTGAGGTCATCTATGTTGTTCTTACATTACCGTAGGTCAACAAGGTTGCCAAAAAATTGTGCGCATTCTCGGCAAACAACTCAATGTCAGTTCTCGTAAGACTAACAGCAGCATTTCTTTCTCTAGTTTCTTTTTGCCACGGTCCATGTCCCAACGTAGGCTGCAGCCCTCACACGGCGCTGGTTTTTAACCGTTGCAAAATGGTGGAAAAACAAGCCACCTTTGTCTTGGGTGCATGGTCATACTCTCTTGCTGCAGTGACGTCTTTTCAATAAGTTCTCACACCTGTTAGTTGCGCTTGTCCCGCCCGTCTCGCCTTCTATTGTTTTCTCACCTGCCCATCACACTACATCTAGTATGCATCATCAAACTGCCCAGAAAGAATACTTATCTAATACTTGTTATGTCGTCCTTTGCTCGTTACTCTGTTACTAAAAAAAAAACGAAGAACAGATCGCTAAACACGATGGAGAACAGGGAACGTTCCTAAGTCAATGTTTAGAGAGTTTGTCGAAATGGTGGCTCCAGCGACATTTCCTGTTTTTCCATCGTTCTTAACGATCTGTTCGTCGAGTGAAGCCTCCATCTTCCCCTGAGCTTCTGTTCTAGTAATAATGAATGAGCGGGTTTTACCCCTTACAAAAATGTCATATATGGCAACAGCATGAATTGGGCATATGTGGCTATGTATTGCACGTGCCCGCGTGTGGCCGTATTTGCCTAAATCATGATTGAAGCATATATGGCAATGAAAGACCAGCACGAGGAATGCCATGTAAGACTGATACGTATTGGACAAATACGGCCACGTGTGGACACGTGCCACATATAGCGAGATATGCATATATGGCCAGATATGTATATCTGGCTACATATGACAGGTGTCCGTATGTGGCCGTATTTGCCCGATACGTGTCAGAGTCATACGTGGCATTCCTCGTGTTGGTCTGTCATTGTCCATATATGCTTCTATCACGATTTAGGCAAATACGGTCACATGCGGGCACGTGCAATATATAGCCGCATATGCCCAATTCCTGGTATTGCCATATATGACATTTTTTAAGGAACGTCCCAAAACTACGATATGTTTATAAGGCACGCTGTACTGGAAAGCTTCGGCAATTTCGACCACCTGCTATGATAACATGTGAGAGGGGTTTATCCGGAATTTCGGTTTGGCGGGGAGGGCGGGGCGGTCGTGAGGATAGGAAGTTATTGTTTATCAGGAATAACTTGGGTTGGGGTATGGAGGATGCACCTGTGGGGAGCACATAAATCCTTGACGAACAGCTCTTCTACTTTCGCCTGTACATCGAACATGCAACAGCCGCGGTCGGTATAAAAAGCCGCGTCTTTCAGACAAGCAATAGAGCTGACCTGAAAGCCATATAACTATGGAGCAGCGCGGCACACGGCTCTTTACGTTCACTACAAGTATGGTAGGCCTAAACCACAACTACACGAGTTCGTGACGTGGAGGTAAGTCACGTAATCAGGTGCTCTATTGTGAAGCAACCCTGGAGGGCTGCAACAAGCAGTGAAGAAGATCGCTACACTGCTAAATACGCAACTGTAAAGGAGCTCTAAACCACTGCACAAGAGTGCGAAGGTTCCCTGCCCTCATTTCTGAGAAATCTTGGCGCACTCGAGAAAATCCTCATCGCGCCGGATTAGAGCAAGAGGCAGACGCCTATCTGCCTCTAGCCACTAGCCAAGCTGCTGAAAGGTTGCAGCACGAGACCGAAGCGACTCGAAGCACAGGGAAGCTGAATGTGCCAAATCGGTTCTGTGCAAGTCCACAATGTCTTCGAAACCATGTCGTTTATATCGTGCTATACTGAACGTAACAATTGCACTTCCTGCGGTAGTGTTTGTATACCTATGCATTATCAACATCGCCGACGGCGTTCTGAGAATTGCTAGTCATAGTAATTTAAAGCCACTCACCACCATTTGTTAAATCAGCGAAGTCTTCAGCACTGCACGAAGACGGAATGCACGCGCCTATTTTGACCAACGACTGCGTGAAGGCGAATATTTTTGCTTGTGCTTGCTGAAATAGGAATGCATTAAAAGTGAATTGTGGCTCATATAGCAGGAGGAAAAACCTGTGAATAATGAAGGGCTAGGGAAAATGATGTCACGATGGCGTTATCTAAACTTCCTGCGATATATAGCTATAAGATTGATTCATGTTTCACGTTGTAATATAAGAACGCCAGCGAAATCGCCGAAGTGCTGCCCCCGTGCAGATGCAACTAAAGCCATAGTTGCTGAGATGATTTCTTTAATAGATTAGGAAGCATTTGAGGAATACTGGTACTGTATTCTGTTTTAAAAACACTCAGTATATTTGTTTAAGGCTCCGTGCAAGAACAAAGACACCTATTGCCATGAACCCACAGTGAAAGCAAAGCACGCAGTATTGATTTGCGATGTGTCAGTATTTCCAAGGAACAAGCTAGACGATCTCTGTAGCGAATTTTGCAGCTGGCCAACGTATGGGCAACCCTGTTGAGTAAACTTCTAAATACTGCTTCGTCTTTTCGTTTAAACAAAAGAAGAAATTGGCTCTTGGCTGTGCCACAGCTCTCCTATACTCCATGCTGTATACGGGTATTGATGGTCAATCTGTAGCCGTGTGCAGCTGGCAGACTTTCTTAGGGGCGAAGCTCCTTAGGGTGTGGGTCGTTCCCTCCTCTGTAGTAGTATGTATGTAGCCACCTCGCGCCGCCGGGAGGCTCGCGCTCGAGAGCTCGCGCGCCGGGAGGCTCGCGCTTGCCCTCGGCGCGTGCCTCCCGGCGCGCGAGCTCTCTCACTCTTCCATCTGCTGTCTTTTGAGAGAGAGCGAAAGGCGCGCGTTGACTATGGAAACGCTCTTTCTTCGATGAACGCTCTACCAGCTCGCAAAGAAGGAGAACGCGCCCTCACCCGCGAGAGACAACGCTGGCGCGGGCAGCGTCTTCTAGCGAGTTTCTTGATTGAAAAAGACCGACTGCTCGCGCTATATATATAGGCACTGGATCTTGACTTGCAATGAAGTGCCGGTGGGAGATTTCACTTGTGCGTAGTTGAACCATAAGGATTCGCAGCGTGCGCGTTAACTAAATTTATCCGGAACTCGGCACGATCTACGATGAACCTCCGGAGCTTCGCCCACTCATCATCATTCACTCAGTGGATATGCTGTGAATTTTTTTCGTTTCCTGATTCATACGCATACTTATCACCAACCCTTCAGTAAGCAAGCAAGTGAGTAAAGTAATACCCCTGTCACACGAGGCAACTTGAGTGCACTTTGAGCGAGAGCACTTACGCTCACAGAGTGCACTTACACTCACGCGGCTGCTACACGAGAAAGAGAAGTGTGCTTTGGAAATGTGCATTCCCTTAGCGGACGTTGCCGCAAACTGCCCGAGGGTGAGAATAGCGAGGTTTTTTTCGTTGAAATATGATTTGTTTTAATACATCGCAACATTTCTAATAACGAAAACAATGTTTTTAGAAATGCTATGGCGCCGCATTATACATTATCGTATTTGTTTGCAAGCCACTGCTACCGAGGCTACACACTCCGTCGCCGTGAAGTGAGTTCGGCGAACGCACTAGCCTGCAAGAGCGCTTTGCAGCAAGTGTCACTAAAAGTTCCTGCGTGACAGCGTGCGAATGACACTAGCGGCGAAGTGCACTCTCTCAAAGTGCACTTAAGTTGTCCCGTGTGACAGGGGTATAAGCAAGCAATCAAGTGGGAAGTGAAGTAAGCAAATATGTAAAATGAGTGAGTGAGTGAGTGAGTGAGTGAGTGAGTGAGTGAGTGAGTGAGTGAGTGAGTGAGTGAGTGAGTGAGTGAGTGAGTGAGTGAGTGAGTGAGTGAGTGAGTGAGTGAGTGAGTGACGCCAGACGTTCCTTGCCAATTCAATGCCCAGAGCTTACATATCTGTTGTATTTCTGTCCGGGTTATGCCGATAAATCGTGTCGGTGTGACAGAATATTGCAGTAAGCGGCGCCACGAACGGAGATAATTCTTCCAGTTATAGCAGCGCGTTCAGCATAAAGAAGACGTTATGGGTGCGTAACACAAAACTGTCGCAATGACATAGCATATCGCAACGTACCGTACCTAATCTTTGTTGGTAGTCTTACAGACATCCATCCATTTATTACCAGGAGCCTTCTACCAATGTCTTAAACTTCTCTTTCATTCGATAATAGTCACCTGCAGCTTTGCTAACCTTATGCAAGAAATATAACTACCAAGCATTTCCTGTGGGAAAGACATGAGGTTGTTGCTGTGGAGAGACGCTAGAAGAAACAGTTTAATAAACCGACTATGGGTAGTGATGATTGTCTGCCCTGTGCTTCTATTTTCATGCGCGCAGGATCAAAAATATTCGAAATATGTACAAATCCATGCTTTGTTTTTAATAGATCCTTACCTGGTTTTGTGAACCTCGCGAAAATCGGCGATTCTTTTCCCGCTATATAAAGCCACATCACAAAACCTTCTCGCGACGAAGCGTCCATTTTTGTCCGTGACGTTAGCTGAGAAACAGCCTTTGTAGGATCCTGTATCCACTAGTGATCCTTGCAGGATTCCGTTGGGTAAGGATCCGAGAGAGTCGAGCACTGCATCGTGGGGCAAAAAGCAACTTCATGTTTTTTTGCTTTGCTTGGTTGCTTGTTTTAAATCATCAACAGTTCCAGGTTTAAATGGCCTATAGCTAAAACAAACCCATACGTAAAATGAACTGCAGCACTTCCTTCTGAGGATCGAAAGGCACCGTACATTTTTTTCTGTGTCTGCTGTATACAGATCATCTGCTCTACCAACGAAAGAACTCTGCAGAAGAAGCAGGCGCTCCGGAGTTGCCATCCGAGAAGCCATTTTAAAAAACCCGCGTGACGTCTATCTTCTTTGTCCCCATGATTGGTCCGCTAGTTCCGATCAGCGTGTTTCATCCGCCCCTGTTGCCAACTCTGTTTTCTTATGTTGTTTGCTATGATAGTTATTTTTACGCGTTTCGTGGCGCCAACGAAACTTCGAAGACGTTTCATGTATAGTGTCCTCACTAATGACGCAAGAACACTAAGACTGCGGAAACACACAAGCGACCGACAATGCGCCAATGTTGTCTTTCCTTTCAGCGCCAACTTTTCCGGCTGTCACTACTCATATTTCACATATTGTGCTTCTAGGTATTATAGAAATGAACGTTTGGCGACGTTGAAATACGTGTGACACTAAAGTCCCTAGATATTTCTCCATAAAAAAACGAAAAATCTAGGGACCTTACGTGACATGAGCAATTTACTGCAAGTAGACAAAGCTACCCTAGTGTACGTACCTCATGTTCCTTTCTTTCAAAAATTTTTGCCTGTGATAAGTTCCCTCAGGACACCGCTAGGTGCGTCATCGTTGAAACCATTGACGAGTTGCGCAAAAGAACGAGTACAGGGAAGGCACATGACCACGGGACAAGCGAAGACTTCTAACTTTAATTCCAGATGGGAATTACAAGCATGTGAAGGTTGGTCATTTATATACGATTGTCATGGTCCCTTAGAATGAAGATGGAGGTGTGCGCCTACCCAGTGACCTTTTGCCTTATCTGACATCGTTCTCTCGCACGACTTTTCAGCGTTTTCACTAGTAAAGCGTTTTCACGGTATGCCTGCAAAAGTCACTCTCAAAAACGCTTACGTTCCAGACCAGCAGCACCACGTAGCAACATGGCATCGACGAAACAAGCGCATGTGTTCCAAGCAAGTGGCGTTTACATCCAGGCCACTCCGAAGGATGTAGTCCAGTCGCTTCAGGAATGGCTTCCACTGCGAAACTTTCATGTTCACCAGTTCCATCCGGCGGGCGCGGATGACGTCATTAGCTGCGGAAGAAGAAATATTGAGGCAATTAGTAAATAAATTTCGACGGCTGTATCAAGCTAAAGAAAATCATAATGCAAGCGCTATTTTTACGAAGTCCCGACGATAAACGACGTGGAACACAAAGAATTAAACGTCAAAGTATTTATTGGACGTGCCGATTATATTTCTTTGATTGATTTCTGAGGTTTTACGTCTTAAAACAGCTATGATCATGAGCTATGATTATATATATATATATATATATATATATATATATATATATATATATATATATATATATATATATATATATATATATATATATATATATATATATATATTCTTTCTTAGAGCAACGCTCTAAGAAGTCAACAGCAACGTGGCAGAAGGATAACTGTTGCACGACATCACAACAATTCTGTCATTTTTCGCCCATTCGGGCGCTATTCTTTATCGTTCCTGGAGCTGCTTATTTATCGCAGCGCCAGCAACCCGCAATGTCTCGATGTAAGCTGGCAACATAGTGACATAACACATACACTGAGTCGTCGGCTTCTGAGCCATACGGCGGAGTAAGTAAGCTGAGATAGTTAAAAATGGCCGGTGCCCCGCCACGGTGATCTAGTGGTTATGGCACTCGGCTGCTGATCAGAAGGTCGCGGGATTGAATCCCGGCCGCGGCGGCTCTATTTCGATGGAGGCCTAATGTGGAGGTCCATGTTAGGTACGATGCCAGTGCGCGTTAAAGAACCTTAGCTGGTCGAAATTTCCGGAGCCATATACGGCGTCTCTCATTATAATATCGTGGCTTTGGGTCGTAAAAAGCCCAGAAATCAATCAGAAATGGCGCGTCACTGTTTAGGTAATTGGGGTCCGAGGCATTTGAAAAAAGTACGACTATAGCAACGGAAAAAGGTTACCGCTAGTGACCGATGACTGTCGGTGTAATCGCGACTGTCTTTCAGTTCGGCAAGTCTGTTTCTTCAGGAGGACGGTGTATTGATTAACCGGGGGGATGTTCCTGTAACTAACATATCTGCAAAACTCCAACAGCGTTCAACGCCTTCACGGTTCGACCCTTTCATTCAATAAATCATTTCTTCCGGCAGCCATCGAGGACTGGAATTGCCTTCCTGAAGGCATTGCCCTTGAGACGAACTCAGAAAAATTTCAGCAATCTTTAGTTATGCACTCTTTTCTTGTTGTAATATCTTTGTAATTGCCCTATGTTTTAAATTTTAGCTCCCTCGCATCCTTGTGTCTACGCCTTTTTTCAGCGCTCATTAGTACTGAATTTTTGTTCTTTTTGTGTGCTCTTTATTTGCAGCAATGCTGTTGGGCTTTGTTACAAGAGTTTGCACAATCATACGTCCCACGAACTCTGTAACACCCCCCCCCCCCTTATGTAATGCCCTGTTCAAGGCCCTTAAGGGTTAATAAATGATGGTGATGATGATGATGAACGTTTAATAATATTTTTCCTGTTGCTGTCGTGGCCCGGCTCTGCAGTCCTCACGAAGAAGCACATGCACGGAGAGCTCGCTCTTAGTAGGCTTCTATCACCTGGTATTCGTTCAATTACCGGAAGAATATGAGCTCTCTTTCGACTAAAAAACCGGTTGTTTAAAAAAAACCATTGCTTAAAAGGGCCGAGCAACCCCTTTTGAACACAGTAAACGATTCCAATTAGTCCTGGACACTCCTGCGAACATCTTATCCAAATATTTTTGCACTGCACGCAACACGGAATTCGAAATTACGTTGCAAATACAGCTGGCAATTCCCTGCTCTTCTTCAAACTCATGACGTCACTGGGAGCGCCGACATTGTCGCTTGACATTTTTCTAATGTTCTTACGGTAGTTGCATACGTTTTCCTTAAGCAAACAAATAGTGCGTTACTGAGGATGTTTTCGCAAGCACGACATCAACCAGTGCTAATTCTGCCTCAAGAGACGTAGTAGGTGCCGCCATGTGACGTCATTTGTTAAACGAATAGGAGGCGGTTTCCAGCTGCAATTGGAATTAAATTGAGAATTCGCTGATGCGTACAGTGCAGTAATAGCTGGCTTGCATCTTCACACAAGCCTCCTCAACTGGTCGGCACAGTCTTTTGACTATGTTCAAAAAGCGTTGCAGAGCGTGTACCTTTACAGAGTCGACTTTATGACGGTGTTCAATGCACAGAATCCCAGGTGGACTGTGTTAAGAAAGTCGATGTTTGAAAGTTCGCTCGGTGCGTTTCAGTTCACTGGCTGCTTTTATGCATTCTATAACGAATTTCGTTATTTATCTGATATTGTATTAAAAATGTCGGCAGTTTTCGTTGCCACCTCACCATACTTACAGGGTCTCCTCAGGTACAGCGCTTTGTCTAATGAATATTCAAAAAATCGTGCAGTTTTTGACCTGCACGTTTGTCATGTGCGCGCTAAAATATGGGCCAGTGCTCGGTGCCCTAGAGGAGCT
This sequence comes from Hyalomma asiaticum, assembly GCA_013339685.2. Classification (NCBI taxonomy): domain Eukaryota; kingdom Metazoa; phylum Arthropoda; class Arachnida; order Ixodida; family Ixodidae; genus Hyalomma; species Hyalomma asiaticum. The sequence goes on along the minus strand of JABSTT010006013.1, from coordinate 4,521 downwards.
GGCCAAAAGACGCCGACGATGACGACGACGAAGTGGCAGCACGCGCAAGGTTGCGCGAGCGCAAGAGCACGAGGAGGAGGTGAGAAGAGGAGCGAAGAAGGCAGACGGACCTCAGCGTTCGACACAGTCGGGTGCCCGGGCCCGAGTGTCGAGCCTCTCTGCCAGCGGTCCACGAGTTGGAGCTCCGGGCTCCACGTGGCCGCCTGTGGGTCCTGCCCACCACATCACCTGCTGCAAGGCCGTTTGGGACCGAGGAGTATTCCAGCAAGCCTTCGCTCTTACGTCTGCTCAGCGCTCCACGCCACGCTCGACGCCAGGCAACGCCACCTCGGCTCCCTCCAGTCGCCCGTCCCGCCAGACGGTGAGCCTGTGTCCGGCGAGACTGTTGCACTGTTATTAGGGACGCCAAGCTTTGCTCTCTTCTTCTTGGCCTTGTTCATGCTCTCTGCTTAGTGTATATTTGTGTGTGTGTGTGTAGTGCGCGTCTTCTTCTTCTGTCTATATAAATTGTCAACTGGAACGCACAAGCAGCCTCGTCTCTTCCATGGGAACGCCAGCGTTCCCAGCTTAAATACATCCTTCTGAAACCTATATCATTACAACGTTACACTAACACGCATGCACGTCCATTTATCAGCATTCGCCAACAACCTACGTGTATTCATAAGCAATGCCGCGCGTGTAGCATAATGCGCGCGCTAGCTTTCAAACACGCCAATGACAAAGTATTAGGCATTGTTTAGACTGGTTCAAGAAATTCGCATGATGTTTAAAAAGCCTAAACCAACGCTTAGGCTAAACTAACACTTACGTGCGACGTGTGGCATTGCGACACATAGATCGTACCAGTGAAATGAAATGAAATTGTGCCCACGTGTACTCACAGATATCGGAAGAGTGGCTCATCTGCGAATTTAGCAGGAAAACAAGCAGCCCGGCCGATATCAGGATTGATTCGCGTTCCATCGCGTCAGCCGGAATACCGTTGCCGTCGCGGAAGTTCAGCTGCAAGTCGCACTCAACTGAGTGAGAGTGCCGCTTTCGACACACATTCCGGCACGCAGTGTGTTCGCGCAAGCCTACGCGCGCACACACCTATAGCAATGCGCATTGCAATCGTCCGGCCATTGTCGACAGGCTTACGAAAAGCACTCCATCATGCACTCGTATTAGAATGGAAAGGACTGTTTTCATGTTTACTCGTTGCGTGTCGGCTGTATTCGGAGCAAATGCTTTCTGTCGGCAAATGACAAAAAAAAAAAAAAAGTTAACACGTACAGCAGTTGCGCTGTGTGACGAATACAGTACATTGTGGTGCCTGAGGCCTGGTCAGATGACTTTTGCCGCCGCCTGTAGTCTCTTGCACCACGACCATCAAGTATCGCCAAGCAAATGAATAAAATAAAATAAAGATAAGACAATTTCTCTCGTATCAGTAAGTCACTGTTTCACAATAAAAGCCCCACCATAGCCGTGAGGACGTGCACGGTAAGCAAGGAAACGCGCAAGAAGCTAATACAGGTGGCGACGCCTCGTTGAAGTTCCCGCACCAACTCGCGGTGACGCCAGAGATTTTGAAGGCGCCCGCTAAGACTCGCAAAATAATTAACCGGTAAGAATTAATTGCATTGTGTTCTTAGGTGGCCAGAGAATTAACGTGCCGAGTTTCATGAGATTCCACTGAGGCCAAAACATGAAATATGAGTTTGAAATACGTGACGTCATGTTGCGTGGATGTTCTGTGATCTCGGCGCGAAATTTAAAATATGATACTTTGACGTTCTTCTCTTCTAATATCCAACCTGTGGTGGCGAAATATACGACGGTAGAATGACTTACTGTTTCACTTTAATGTCCCTGTAAGAACTATGCGACATTCTTTTCTTGCACGTAGATGAGACAGGTCTTAATGCTTTTACACAGCATGAATGGTATGCAGTAGGAATAATGATTACAGATCACCATTTGAAAAACGTCAGTCGAACGAACTAACTTTTCAGTTGTACGAACTTCTTCGAAGTCCCCCGCCGAAGCGCCACTGGACTCAATGCTAACGCATTTCAGTTTGACGAACTACTGATCACAACACGTCATCTGATCGCAAGTAAAACCGCATTTTCTGTAGTCAAACATTTGTTGCAACGCAAATGTTCGAATATGATGTACCTACAAGCCTAAATATCCACTCTTATTGACTGTCTGCAGCAAAGCTTTGCCGGGGCCTTCAGCGGCCTTCAATTGCCCCAGCGGCGCCCATAGTGGAGGCAATTATTTCGCGCTAGGCTTCATTGTTTGTTGGTTCATTAGTTGTGCCTAAATAATAATAATAATAATAATAATAATAATAATAATAATAATAATAATAATAATAATATCATTTGTCGTCCCAGACAACACACAACATCCCAGGGACATCTCAAAAATGTACCAATATCCCACATACATATTGGGATGTCCAAAAAGCATCCGAGGGACATGTACTTAAGAATCATCCCAAATACATCCATGGTTGGCCTTTACTAGGACTTCGAATTAGTGCCTTTCAGCAAGTGCCACTATTTGATTATTTCGGTACAACATCAGATAACCCGGCAATTTATTTATGCATACCGGTGTTTGCTTAATGAAGCGCGCACGTTTGAAGTCAGAGGTGATCGAGGGCGCCGGTTATAATTTTGTTATTTATTTCAAAGTAGTGAGTTAATATTCTGAAGTGCAGGCCTCTTGTGTTGATTTGTCAAGTCACTGTCCGATCACGACACGGGAACGCCGAAGTCTGCAGAGCCATAGTACCACCGCATTTTGACTGCTCATACGCGGTAACGCGGACACAAAACAGGAAACGGCTTAAACGTCTTGGATTTCGTATACAAGCACGCCTTCCGAAAAGTTGCAATTTGAAGCGGCAAAATAATTTGTAAATAAGCTTTGCTATAAAAGAGACATGCTGCTGAAAAAATCTATGCACTGATATTTGTCAGAGGTAACAAATGTGCAATTAATTTTTCTCAAATACGTGCACTTCGGCAAGAGCCTTCACGGCCGACACCCTTAGCCACTGCGAGCTGTTTGTGCAGTTTTCCGTCACACGTGGTCTGATGTGCGTGTTACTCAGATTGTCACTAGCTTATTTATCGGTGTGTCCAGCGTCTTTGGAATATTTGGCGATCCAGCCTGAGTTCGTAACATTTGAGGTAAGGTGAGACCATTTCCGTTATTACATTCTTATAGCAGCTTCCTCACATTTTGTTTGTTGCCCCTTCTGTAGTGTTTGCTCACGGAAGGAACGGGTACGAGACACGGATACTGCATGCGTGGCCCACGGTAGGTAGTGTGCTGTGAGTATTGTTACAACGCTAACATTTGCATCGCTTGTATTACTGTCGCACTGCATTTTCATCACTCTCGTGTCATATTTTTCTATTACGCAGACTGCCTTATTTGATAATGAAACGCAGAACACAGAAGAAACAATGTCCGACATCCGCGTCCTCGTTCGCCTGTGCTGCAGAACTGGCAATAGTCTAGCAATGAAGAGCACTGGTGGCGGAAAGCAGAGTACATGTGGGAGAATCTATGCATATTATACTTCCACCGGACTACTGCTGTGCAGTAAATAATCGTGGTATTCACCTTATTTTGGGCACCTTCTTTTTTTTTTTGGGGGGGGGGGGGGGGGGACGACTGCCGGCATGCGAGAAATTAATAAACCTCGCAAAGAAAGAAAAATAATAAAAAGATCCCAATAACCTCCCGCAAGCTCGCCGTCCGGGACATCCCAAGAACATCCCTTTTGTATCACCTGGGATGTCTTCCTGCGGTATATGGGACATGCCATGGGACGTCCCTACCTCCCAAGTTGGACGTCTTTTCGTAGTCCTTAGGACGTCCATGTGCTGTCTGGGGTTCCGACCAATTCACATAGATAGATAGATAGATAGATAGATAGATAGATAGATAGATAGATAGATAGATAGATAGATAGATAGATAGATAGTGGTGAGATTGGCTCCGCACTGGAGCGGGCGCTGCCTCCCGTGCGAGCTCGTGCGTGGAGAGAAAAAAATTACAGCATATCCACGGAGTGAATGATGATGAGTGGGCGAAGCTCGGGAGGTTCATCGTAGATCGTGCCGGGTTCCGGATTAATTTAGTTGACGCGCACGCTACGAATCCTCATGGTTCAACTATGCACAAGTGAAATCTCCCACCGGCACTTCATTGCAAGTGAAGATCCAGTGCCTCTATATATATATATATATATATATATATATATATATATATATAAAGACGTAATGCCGGTGACACACGGTAGAAAAACGACTTTATTTCTAACGTTTCGGCCAGGGGCTGGCCTTCGTCAGAGTGATGCGCTACAAGCAATGTAACAATACTTATACAAGTACGTGCGCGTTTAGGTGGCGAGTGGCAACAGTACGCAACTACTCAGCATGAATGGGTACATAGGATCAAGTGATTAAAGCGCCATGAGTAGTCAATGCAATCAGTAAATGGCGACAA
>JABSTT010006012.1:0-15356 GCA_013339685.2 Hyalomma asiaticum | reverse complement strand
CCAACGACGGACTGGCAGCAGGGAAAAGACTTCCCCCCATCCTACTTCGCAGCGGCAACGTCGGCTGGGGGTGCGCGGCTCCGCGAGGAATCGAAGAAGTACGATGAAGGTGAAGACGTGAACTTAGTACAAGTTCACCACACAAAATAGCCTAACCTTCTTTCGAAAAATTACTAGAAGGATCAACCGTATCTGCTGCTGATACAGACGTGTTCGCGGCGCCGTTCCCAACGGCGCCACCTGCTAGACACTTCAAAGAAAAATGTTCATAGCCTTACAATGAGGCAACCACGCGCCCTATCAGCTAGCTGGCTAGAGAGCGCTACATGCTGCGCTCTGCTGATGTGCGTGGCCTACTTCTGCGCTTTAAAAGCGGAAGCCTGCCGGTTGCCCGAGGGGGGTGGGGATCGTACTGGGGGAGGCGTGGCCCGCAGAGTATTGGAGCGTGCGTGGTGTGCGCCCCACCGGTGACAGGAGTAATGACCCGCGGGTAAGGGCTCTTAGGCTGGTCAGTTTCATGAATTGTGACAAAAAAAAATGCGAAGCACGGGGTGGGTCTGAACGTGGAAGTGCTGGGTCTGGTGTTGTTTCACTACCTCCAGCAGAGTGTGAGCGTGTTCAGCATGTTAAAAATGGGGTGGGTCAAAAACTTCGTTTCAGCTGTGTTTCGTGTGGCTGCATGCGCACCTCTTTTGAAAATGTGTCTAGAACAGCCTATATCATTAATCGAAATTCCCTGAAATTTCTTGCAAACAGTACTAAAGGACGTATTATTACTCGGCAATATTTGTGAAAAAAGTAGCCGTACGCAGCGACCTTTGGTGGCTCATGGAGCCTAATTCCTCGAAGTGCAAATGCATGGTTGTGTCACGCAAGAAAATTACCTAAGAATATTATACACTTAATTCTACATCTTTATGTCATACATCCTCTTGATGTCATACATCCTTGGCGTCATCAAAACTAGCAAACTGCCGTGGTCGGAGCACATGTTGAATACTGTGAAAGCGCGTGTACTGGCGGAAAAACGCGCGCGGCACGCCGTCGGCGGCGGAAGAACGCGAGCCTCCGAGGCCGCGCGTCAGGATGGATATTCGTGCTGCAAGAGCAATCGGTCCGTGCGCGATTTCTCGCGGCGCGCCACATGCCGCCGTGGAGGAGACCAATCAGAGCGTCCCCGCCCGTGACATACGCGCTCCGTCGCGCAGTCATGCGGACCCGCCCGGAGGCTTGTTTCGTACCCGTGTGGCGGCTAGCTTCCCTATCGCGCTCGTTCGCCAGAAGACTGTGTTTTCGCGGGGCTGCCGCCGCGGTTCGCCGCGAGCAGTGTGGCTGTGTCGCCGCCGAAGCGTTTCTCCGCCGGCGGCGCGCCGTGTGCGCTCGTCCGCCAGTGTGCACAGGCCTTACTTGATGCATCCAGGACCCTCGGTGTCTTGAAAAGAACACTAGGTCTTTCCCTTCCAGAAAATAGGAAAATGGCATACGAAACCTAAGTCAGAAGCAAACTGGAATATGCCTCCGCCCTTTGGAGCCCCTACCAAGAATACTCAATCACCTCGCTCGAGTCGGTCCAAAATGGTGCTGCCCGATTTATTTCATCGAACTATATTTCATATTCTAACATAACCCTCACTAAATCATCTTTTGAACATTTCCCTTTAATAGCGAGACGCAGAATCTCGCAATTCGTCCTATATTCCAGAAACTATATAACAGATTTTCCCACCTGCACAGAACATTGTTACATCCACCCGCTAGAACTTCTCGCCTTCTATTCAACTCCGAACAGCGCTCACCGCGATGATGATCATGTATACAAGCGAAGAAGATGAACCGTGAATGTTTTGCTGACATTGCGCTCGTTCCAGGGGATCCACCGCCTCTTTACAAGCACGAGGTCACATGACCATATCGCCAACGCACACTTCCCGCGCCCGCAGCATTCCAAAAGTTGTTAATTCCATCAGCGCGTCAGCGAGATGACCTTTAAAGGGGCCCTGAAACCATATTTTATTCGACGAGTTTTGCATCGAAACGGGTTCTCTATTGTTCAGAGGTAAATGCAAAGAAAAGTTGCGCGGTGTCTGATATCCACCCAACCATATATGCATTCATTAGTATAGAAAATAACCTCTGCAATTATTTAGCAGGTGAGACTATGTCGCGGGTATCTGGAAAACCTATCATTCCATCAATCCAGTCACTCATTTCTCGAAAGCTGCTGAGATGAACGAATCCTGCCATTTTAGTTATCGTGCGAGGAACACGCCTAAAACCATTGTGGCACGTGCTTAAAACGTTCTTTTAATGGAATTCCACGATATGTTTTAGATCATGTAGTCTAACAATTTCTACGATTTTCCTGTAAAGCAGAGGTGGATAATCTAACATGATCCTACTCAGGTCACGTAAATTCCTGCTACTTGAACGTTTTATATAGGAATAGCCGTATTTTGTTAGGTAAGGCATGACGCCACCATATTGAGCGCCTAACTGGGATCAATACGGCTATTTTTGTACCACCTGCTTCGTTCCGGGAAGTGAAAGATACAGGCTATCGCCTAAATTCATCTACGTTGTTTCACTATGTTCTGGCGTTGTGTGGGTGTTTTAAAAGAGCAACTCCAGCGATTCTTCTTTGACCACTGATCTCAATTTTTCAGTGTATGTTCTTCTCGGTACTGTATACATGACAAGTAAGGCGGCTGCAGGTCCCCAGTTAGTTTTTCTTCAAATAAATATAAAAAAAAATTGTACCGAATGCCCACGCGGGCCACCCTGTGTTTTTCGCGTCGTATACACCAATATAGAGGTCATGTCACCTTTTATCGTAAGAATAGTGTACGCATACAGGGTGGCCGGAACACACGATGCAGGATAAGAGAACATCGAACGTGACTAACGCTTGCAGAGACATGAAAATCAATTGAGCGACAGCGGTATCACCTGGCTCCCGATATTTGTTAATGCGCCCAGACGAATTGGGACTACTTCTAGAGTGACTATTCCTTGCTTGCGACTATCCAGCGGTCTGTTCTCACGAATTACTGGAAATCGAATAGCATGCTCTCGCCTGGCGATCCCTGCAGGAAGCGCTTTCCTAGACCATTCACGCGAGTTTCAGTCTAGAGCCAGTGCGCAGACGTCGATTCTGTAGGCTCTCGTCAACGTTGCGAGCAAAGTCCACGAGCAGCGCTTCGACGACACGACTGCCCGACATGTCCTGACGTCAGCGTAGCGTCACTCGCTTCCTCGAAGAACTGTTCTGCGTGAAATCTTACGACAGCGGCGCTCGCTGCATCGTTTCGACGTAGCAGTTGACTGTTGGATACCTGTGGCTAGGATCGCACTCCGGAGCAGGACGCGCTGAAGTCTCCGAGTGAAGCCAACGGAAATATCTTTAAGCCGAAGCGAAAAGATTACACCAGCAATAAAGAGGCGTCCACCGACCGACAGTGCCACAAGGACGCTTTGACCTGTATGGATAACGACGTGCGCTTGATGATAGTCGGCTCCAAGTACGTGGACTTTGTGAGAAAACACTTCAAGGACGCGTAGAAGAGACACCGTGAACACTATATCATTGCACGGGAAGCATTTCATGTCGGAGCAAGTTGTTCGAGCCTGCCGAACAGCGAGCCAAAGCATCGGCGCAGGAAGATACACGACAATGGCGGTCATGGGATTAGTGATGACAGCGGCTAATGTTCTTATCAAAGGACGAGCGATCGGAGTATGCAGCCTCGCTTGCACCTTGAGAACGAGGTGCCCATCGGGGCAACGATTATTTCGAACGAAGTGCGCCTGCTGAAAGGGGGATTCAACAAAGTAGATAACCTGAGGGCTCGCTTCATTCCCGAATAGAGGAGACGCCGTTCAGGCATAAGCGACTGGGGAGACTATTCAGTACGACGAAAAAATTTTCAGGACGCATCTCGCGAACAATGAGCCGCACCATTTACGCGAAGAGATACACAGCATTAGGAGCCACGGGAGAAGTGGAGTTAGCGCAGATACCTAGCGTACTTATTAAAGGAGTGAGCAAAGTATGGCAACCTTGTCTGAACCACCAGAACGATTTGCCATGGGGGAAGTAATATGTTAAACAAAGTGTTCATGCTCACAGGGATACCTCACGCCTGAGCCTCACGCCTGAGTACACTTATCAAAGTACTAAGTAAGCAGCCAACGGCTAATTTTTATAAATGATCAAACTTGATTCTCATAACCTGAAAGGTGTCCTTCGACGATGAAAATATTGGGAAGGGCGTTCCTTTGTGACTGTTCGCTGTTAAGCGTGCCTTGCGACCTTCAGCTACAGGTGACCGAACATGTGCATGGTGTTGACTATGTCGATTACCATGCTTCACGCAACACTTCAGCCGTTCAAGATGGAGGCGAATTGCGAGTGCAGTTAGACGCAGGGTTGGAAAAGGAAAAATGGACGGAGAAAAACCTTTTCGGCAGAGCAAACGAAGAGCACTTTTTCAACCAGTTCTATTTTTTTTATAGAAGACATCTTATATGGTGTCTATACATCGCAAGCATATTTGTTGATAAGAATGAGGGTTTGATATGCAAGAAGTCTTCAGCAGCAAGACAGTGTACGATGCAAATAATACAGTCTGTGAAGCGCCTTCCTACAGGTGATATCAAAGCGCTTTTACCACGACCAGTTGTGTGTTTGAAGAATGCCGAGATTAAAATGCGGCCACTGCCTAGTGCAGTGGGGAGGATCGAACGCACGAAACAGTGTGATGCTGCCTGGTCAACAGGTGTAAGCACAGAACGCGAGCTGTTGGCACCAAGAGTGACCGCTGTGCCTGGTACTGGATGCCAATAAAACCTCTTCTACTAGTAACATTACTGAAAGCGTACCTAAATGATATTAGGCGTGAAGGGTCTGGTGACAAATATCGTAAAGGCGATTACAGAAAGTTCCTATTCATTTTCCACGGTTTAGACCAGTTACAATAGTCTAAAATGGAATCCTTGAGGGAGTCATGATGCACCGGAGATCAGCAATATAATACAACACGCATTCGCCTGAAAAAGGCGTGTTAGACGTATCTAAAGGATCAATAATATACAGCAGCAATAAGACGCCGCTTATAACAGAACCGTGGGGCCCTAATGAAGCCATCAGTTGTAACGTAGATACTGTGAAAGATGGTAATAGATGTTAAATATCCGCCCAACCAAAAATTCCTTTAGCACAGCGCAGTGCTTGTGCAATAATTTCGCATGTGAGACATTGTCGCAGGCCTTAGTAGACCCTATGAAGATGTCATCAACCTGTAAACCTCTTTTTATAATGCTACTGATGTGAACGGATTATGTCATTTGAGTTATGACGCTAACATTACGCCAATAACAATCTCGGCAAGTGCTTAAAATGTTTTCAAGGAGTCCCATGATATGTTTCAGATCGTGTTTTTAACAATATGTACGCACGTTGCGTGAAGTACAGCCCGATTATAATTGTACATTACCCTACTTAAGTCTCGTGCGAGGTACCGCTGTTCATATATAACGCTTACTCGCTAGGCAGCTAGCTCTTGATATAGTGACGTCACGCCTGACTTTTCAGTCGTGGTTAATACGGTTATTCATTCCTGTACCCCGTGCCCCGCTCCGGGAGGTCTTGTAGGGCGAATCCGGCGACCGTTCCTTGTACACTGGTCTCAAAAAAATTTCCAGTGTATGTCGTCGGTACTGTTAGTATATGCCAAGCCAGGCGGTTGCAAGTGACCTAGTTCTGAAAATTATTTACAAATATCTTCTCGGATAACCACGCGAGCCACTTTGTGTTTCTCGCGCCATTACTTGCAATGACTCTACAGAGGTAAATATGGTTTAATTGTAGGGATTGTGTTTACGTACACAGAATGTCAAGAAAACAGGATGAGCGAAAATGTAACGTGAAATACCTTTCGAGCAATATGGAAATTAAGGATATGGAAAATAATGGTATCACCTAGCCCCTGGCCCTTATGTGTTATTGCGCACTGACAAATTGGGACTATCTGTAGTGATGGTAACCTTTCCGTTCGACTGCCTGGAGGCGTTTTCTCACACCTTAGTGATCGATCGCTTGCCAGGCAATTTCTACGAACAGCGCTTTCCTCGACCACCCCGACACGAGTTGCAGTTTTGAGCCACTGCCGCAGACGTCTACTCTGTAGGCTCTCGTCAACGGTAGGACCAACATTCGTGTGCAGCGCCTCAACGGCCCGATTACCGGACGCGCCAACAATGCCAGCGTAGCGCCGATCGCCTCAAATCGTAGCGCCAATGTTAATATCGGCGTGGGCACCCCCATAAATGTGGTGGAGGGAGGTTACCGGCAGACAGGCGCGGATCCACTTTTCGGTGAAAAGAACCGTGGGGAACGAGTGCTGCTTGCGTTCCCACGGACGGCTGCGCTGTGGTCTCGGAAGAGACAATAGCATCGTTTCGGACGTTGCAGCGACGGCCATGTTCGCCGCTTGCCTCGAGCTTCATACCTTCCCGCGTGAAGCTCCCGGAATCCGTGGACCGTCAGTGTGCCGTAGAAGGATGGTCATGCGGGGGAGTTGGAACTGATTATGCATATTGATGGTCAGCGCGAAACACGAGGACAAAAAGAAGGAAGGGACACAAACCACAGCGCTGTCTCATAACGCTGCACACTTTTCCATTTGCGTCATGGCATCGCGTGGGTGTGGTCAGTGCTGTTAAACTTGCGTATGTTGCTAAGTAAAAGTTAGTTGTGAGACAGCGCTGGGGTTTGTGTCCCTTGCTTCTTTTTGTCCTCGTGTTTCGCGCTGACCATCAATATGCATCGTCAGTGTGCCGTGCGGTGTGTGCGCGCGTTTGTGCCGCTTTTGAAATATGAACATCACGGCCTCACCAACGAAGCGCGCCGGACACAGGACTGCTGCCACCAGGCGGCTCTACGGCTGCCCTGCCAGGAGAAAGTGTTAGCGTGTCGTCAAAAAGGACGGGGCCGGGAAGAGTGCATCTATTTGTGCTGTTGTTTTCAGCAAGCCTCTTAGCCGCCTTTTATTCCGAACCTTTTATTAAGTCTCCGGGAATCCTCGGCTGTCCCTCGGGTCCAGTCACCCCTTGCCGCAGGGAAGCAGCGAAGGCGGGGCGTGACCTCCTCCCTTCGAAGGCGGAGACGACCTTGTAATTGGCCACTATTGTAAATAATATTGTACATAATATTGTATATAATTTTCATCTACCTCTTCTCTCACGTCGTCTCCGTGTGCGCTCCGCACTTCGGCAACCTCCCCTTGGAATCGGGATGGTGGAAACGTCGACCTGGTAGCAGGGAATCCTAGGACCGACGGCCCGGCTCAATCTCACGGGATCCCAACACCAATCGCCGTGAAAACTTATGCGGGAAATCGTGGGACAGCAGCGCTCGCGGGCTCGATTCGGTAGAGTAACTGTATATGCTCATTAACACAGTAACTTTACGTTTCGGCATCAAATTTGACAGTTGGACACCTGCAATCAAGTTTGCGCTTGAGTGCAGGACGTGCTTAGTTCTCCGCGTAAAGCCAACGAAGTTATCGTTAAGACAAAGCTCAAGCATTACGCCAGTACCGAAGCCAGGCTCTGCGACCGACAATCTGACGAAGATAATGTGTAGAGTATGGGGATAGACGTTCGCTCAATATCGAAACAGCCGGCCCCAAGCACGTAGACTTTGCAAGAGAACACTTCAAAGCCGAGTGGAAGAAACACCGTGCACGTGAGAGCATAGCACGGGAAGCACTTCATGCCGGAGGAAGTTGTTCGAGGCTCCTGAATAACAAACCACAGCACAGGCGCTGAAGGACACAGGACGTTTGCGGCCGTGGGCGAAGCCGACGAGGACACCTAACAAAGACCTCTAAGGACGAGTAAGCACAGTGGTAGCTCTGCATGTGGAATCTTATTCTTTATCGAAATCGCTATCCCTCGAGCCTGAAATTGCGACAACTGTAGGTTTCTTCCGGTGATTGTGCAAGTAGAGTACACACTATGCTGCCTCCAGCCAACAGTAGCCTGAAGAAGCCGCACAGCGTTTTTCTATAGTGCATCGCACCCGGTTTGTCTGCCTCGAGCAACGCAGATTGAAAGCGTAGTTATGATCGGGGGTCAGCACTTCGGTTGATCTGTGGAAAACATCATTCGGAGCCTATTAGTTTGTTCAGAATACTGTTGTCGAGATATCGAGCTTATGATCAAACGCCGCATTTCATAGTGCACCGAGTAGAAGTGTCCAGATTTGGAAACATATTCGTGTTCCATCACTGAATGGATGTATGGATAACTCGAGGTGTTCTCGTAAAATAGGAGCCAATAAGCCATTCAACATGAATCATCCCACTAGCATCTGCTTGGACTGTGCGCTTAAGAATGTAGAAAATTCAATGTACATTGAAACAACATTCTCTTAATTCAATGTTAATAACGTGGTCTTGGGACAGTAAGGCGTCTAGGTTATCGCGTTTCACCACCCTAATATTTCATCAGGTAGCTTGGAATAGGCTCGACCTCAGCAGGAGCCCAGGAGGCCCGTCATTCATACCGCATCTGTGATTGTCAATCGTCCTAAAGCAATGTTTCTCGTGTTTTGAACTATTAGGGCCCAATGGCCTCAGAACGCCTAGAGTTATGTGGCAACGAGTAACCATGGCGAAATCCGAGAACACTGAATAGAAAACATGAACTCGGAGCATTTCTGGACAATTATGATCGTGAACTGCCCCGCGCCTTTGAAGCGACCTTTTCCTCGAGGTACCACGGCCATCAAGACAAGAGCGAAATGCCAGCTGAGCGCCTTCCTGCCCGACACAGCGCTCACATAGGCCTCGTGACACCTATCAGGTGGTACAGCTGCAGGATGTGTGTGAAGCTAATCATGCGTGCTGCAACATCAGCAGCACCAGTGACTTCTGTTGGCGGCGCATTGCTATAACCCCCGTTACAGCTAAAGGATCAGGGGATTACATGGGGGAGGCGGGTGGTGTGTTCTGACGTGTGGCGATGCCGCAGAAGGCGAACACAGCGGTACCACGTCGTCTGGGTTGGTCGCCTCATTGCACGGAGTCGCCCGGAATATGTTATCGCGGGCGGCCGCATGAGCGCGTTCATTACCGCACACCGAGGCATAACCAGGCTTCCAGACGAGACGAACGTCGTGCGTAACGTGCGGCAGCGTCGTTGAGCGCGTCTCGACAATCCAGAAGGAGCGATAATTCCTGCAATCGTGCCGCTGGCGTATGTATAGTGGACATGCACTTTTGGTAACCTCAAATGTATGGTACATGCTCTGGTGTAGATTGAGTACGTGTAGCTTCAAGAGCGAAGGCTGCCGCCTCCGCTCTCTGGTCTCAGTGACGTACACAGGCATGGGCTGACCAGGCTTAAGCCTGGTCCCCCCGAAACATGTTCAGTTGGTGCCCCATTGCCTGTATGCTGGGCCATCACATATACGAACAAAGGCGCCCATTCTGGGCAGATGTGGCTATGGGCATTCGTGTCGCAGTGGTGGACTTGAAAACGAAGAACGCGGCTTTTTAAGCTCACAAAGGAAGTTGACTTGTCACTATGGCGGGGAAAGTTGCGGTTTGTCTGCAGGAAATAGTGGTGGCAAACGAGGGGCGCCTGTCATTTATCGGCAAAGAGTGCTACGATAACAGCCTGGAAAGGGAGTGTTTTCAGCAGGCGATGCTGGTCAAGAGCAGCGTCCTGTAAGCTACGCCGACGCTGTCCAATGTCCACTAGATGTTACGTCAGTACCACCAGTCGCCAAGAACAACGCCTTGGCCATCGCCGCAGGAAGCTATCAGGCATCAGTCCATTGAGCAGATGCCATTCTACCACCAGCCGCCCCCAACCCCGCTTTGGTCACTGCTGCAAGACGAAGCCTGAAGGAGTCCGCAAAATCGGAGAACGGGCACATCGCGCACTGTGGATAGGCGGCCCCTATGTTTTCACTTGGGTGGTGCCGGCCGCATTTCCCGCTATTGTTGGTATCGAGAAACACCATTTCGCCCCTTCGGTCATGGTATGACAGCGAACGTACCAGTGACGATTACATGCCGAGGCGCGACGACGCTGAGTTTTCAAGACCTGCTGTAACGCGCAGTCAGAACTACTCTCCGCCGAACCACCCGCCCGAGTTTGGTCGATGGCCACGCTCTCTGTCTCCCGCCCAACCCACACGGCCGTATGGACGTAATTCCGCGACCTCCAAGGAAGAAGGTCGCCCAGCCCACTCTGGGAAAACTAACGGCGACGACCTCTCGGGGCAAGGTTGCAAGCCGGCAACAAGACGACGAGAAGCTCCCCTGTGAACCCGCTGCCGAAAGCGATGAAGCCGAAAAACCCTGGTACCGACGACATTGTGAGCGCAGATTTTATCGTTTCCATTGACGGACAGCAGTGACCGCCTTAGTCGACACAGAAGCCGATTATTCGACAATGAGTCAAGGACTACAGGACACCCTTAAGAAAGTTAAAACGCAGTGGACAGGACCGCATATCAGGAGGGCAGGTGGTCAATTGCTGATGCCTGCCGGAAGTTGCACCGCGAGGGTCAACATAGGAGATTCTTCCTTCGTGGCAACCTTCGTGATTCTCAACGTGCTGGAGAGATTTAATGATAGGCACGGATTTTACGTGGGAATATGGAGCCGTAATCAGCATTCCTGACCGCTTGGCCACGTTTCAGAAGAGCCCTGATTTAACTGACTGCTTATGGCCACAACGCGCCTCCTTTCGGGTAATCGACAACGACGTGGTCGTTCCGCCTCGGTCATGTGTGCTTGCTTTTCTGTGGGATGCGACGCACCGTTAAATTGCGAAGGAATTGCAGAACAAAAGACACTTCCTTATTTACACACGGGATCTCAGTAGCTCGAGGGATTGTAAATGTCAGCGATGGACACACGAACCTACTATTAACAAACTTTACCACCGAGCGACGGCACTTACCAAAGGGCACTGCTGTGGCCTCCTATGACGATCTGGCCGATACTCGTGGCTGGTTTTTGTTACATGAAGAAGCCCCTGCACCTGTGCTTGACATAAGCCCTACTTTACCGCAACACGAGCGAGAACGGCTTCTTGCGTTATTAGCCGAGTTCCGAGACAGCTTTGCGTCAACGTCAAGAGTTGGTTGTTGTTGTTTTGTGGGGTTTAACGTCCCAAAACCAGTTCTGATTATGAGAGACGCCGTAGTGGAGGTCTCCGGAAATTTCGACCACCTGGGGTTCTTTAACGTGCACTGACATCGCACAGCACACGGGCCTCAACATTTCGCCTCCATCGAAATGCAGCCGCCGCGGCCGGGATTCGATCCCGCGACCCTCGGATCAGCAGCCGAGTACCATAGCCACTAGACCACCGTGGCGGGGCTTGAGTTGGTCATACACCTCTTAGGAAGCACAGAATAATCACAGAGGACAAAGCGAGACCAATACACCAAAACCCTTATCGTGTGGCACTAAAAGAACGCGAGGAAATACAGCAGCAGGTAGCCAAAATGCTTGAAGACGACGTAATTCAGACTTCCAAGAGCTCGCGGGCGTCTCCTGTAGTTTTAGTCAAGAAGGATGGCAGCCTGCAGTTCTGTGTGCATTATCGAAAGTTAAATCAGGTGACAAAGATGTATACCCACTCCCTCGCATAGACGATTCACTCAACAGGCTTCGAAACGCTCATTAGTTTTCTTCAATGGACTTGAAAAGTATCGCCCTTCGGCGTATGCTCTGCACCTGCTACTTTTCAACGTCTTTGGACACCGTACTATTTGGGCTTAAGTGGAAAACCTGCTTAGTCTATCTCGACGACGTTGTAGTGTTTTCGACCGCAACATTCTCACCGCTGTGGATTACTTGTCGAAGTTCATAGAAGTGGCCGCCGTACCATCGCTTGCCGCAGGCTGTGTCACAAGGTTCTTACGAAGCCGCTTCGAATGGATACCCGGTCTTCATAGCAAGCTTGTCTGTGACAGGTCCACCACGTTCAGTAGTCGCGAACTTCGCACATATCTAGAACGAGCACCATTTCGCTTCAGCGTATCACCCACAAGCGAACGGCCTGACAGAGGCCGAACGAAAATCTTCAGGCACGGCTGGCACCGTACTGCAAAAACAACAGGCCCGGGGAAGCAGATTTGGAAGACCATCTGGAAGCGGCTCTATACTCAGTTAACACGGCAGTACAGTGCTCCACAAGTACTTTTCCGTATGAGGTTGTCTACGGCCAGGTTCCAAGACTGGGCGCTACACTCCGCTTGGACACACCTGTTGAAGTGGGACGCTCCATTCCACGTCAGACGCTTTGCCTTAACATCCGGGTACATGCGAGGAAAAGGATTGAGCGGGCCCAAAAGGTGCAGAAAGGCTACTACGACCGCCGGAATACACGATCGGCGACGAAGTGTGGGTGCAGCGTGGTGCACCGTCGTCTTCGAGGAAATTTAGCGCAAAGTTCGAAGCACCATTCGTCATCACTGAACGCGTGCGCGAGAATACGCGGCGTGTGCGGTCGCAGACTTCTGACTCGCGCGCAGTCAAGAGAAAGCGCAGCGACTTTCCAGTGCACATGTCGCGTTTGAACAACTATTCGTCGGTAAACTTAAAACGTCGGGTGTATTTTTGCTCTATCTTTCACAGGTACACCCGTTGCGGCGTGGCCAAGTGGGAGGAAGACAGCACTGCCCGGGATGCGGCCCTGGATCGGAGTGGTAGAGTAAGGAAAGAGGAAGACGACGGTTAGATTATAACAGCCGGCCTGCCGCAAAGGCACTGTGTCTGTCTGTTCATTACAATATATATCTCGGACACAGTGAGGCGGTTCCGGCCCCCTCCCTGCTGTCCATCGAATATTCCGAATCCTCCCAATGCAACAACTTTCTGGCTACGCCACTCTGTCTGGTGCGTAACTAAACAATGGAGGCCGCCCTAAAAAGGCGGTGCTGGTCGTTAACGATTACCTTGGGCTGACTTCGGCCCAAGGTATGCCGGTCGGTGCAGAAGCCTTCCAGTTTTGCACCAGTTTCAAAGTACTCCAGGAGGTACGGAGGGGAAGCTAGGCCATGCGATGAGACTTGTCGCGAGGACCGGCCTCAGTCAACGACTTGATGAACAGCACCAACATGATGGCTGCCGCCTTCCCTTCCGTCAAGACAACGTGCTGTACAAGTTGTACAAGACAAGGGCTGTACTGTAAATCACTAAATTCATGATGCTTTTCTCATTTTTCAGAGACTGGTGGGGGCGTTATATTTTTACAGTGTAGACGAGGGGCTGAAAGCTTTGTCGACTGATAAAGGTTTACATAACTTGCGTCCTCAGGGGGAGTAGAAAAAGGGCGAGCCGAAGTGGCGACGGCTCCCCCTCATGTACAAACGAGGAAGCGTGGCTCCCTCACACAAGGGGCACTTGTCGGGGCTCTTGTTGATCAAGGGCCCCTAGCTGATCCCTAGAAAGAATCAAGGGAAGTCTCACATGGTCATATTTACATTACAGAGCGTCACAGATTGGGTACCAACTATGGCCCCCAATGCTCGCGTGCAGTAAAGTGAACAAACTACTAACCACCTCCTCGGAGCCCACTTGCGGAATATTGACAGTTTCTGAATGACGTTTACAGGAAGCATTCGGCCTAGGGCACTGCAGCAGCTACACAAACTTCAAAAATCTTGAAACTTTCAAAGCTGCTTTAGAGGTTGAAACTCCCCAGAGGAACTGTAGAGCGTTTTCTCTACGTCTCAATGACGGAGTTCACGTGCCGCTTCAAGAGGTGGCGTGCTGCTCTGAAGTGATTGGTACCACATAAAACGTCGTCGAAGACGTGTCCAACGCCATCCTGATTTGAGCTAAGCGAAGGTCCACCTATACTGGCATTGTGGCAGCGCCATGCCCGTCAGAATGCCAGACGGACATGGCAGTGGACTTTCAAGAAATTATCCACATTCCCAAGCCATTTGTACATACGCCTTAGCCATGACAGTTTTAGTCATGCGCGAATCCTGGACCACAAGTATCTGAAACGGCCCCCTTTCAACCTGCACTCTCAGGCCATGTAAAACGCGTGCAGCGCTTCGGGACAATGCGTTTAGTTCGATCAATGAAGACATTCGGTGCATGCGGGGAACTCGTCCGCGAGCAAGTCAGATCTCCAGGCGTGTTGCCGCCACCTCTGTAGAGTCGCGCGATAGGCTCGGGTTGACCTTTAGAAATATGATGTGACAATGCTTTGTACAAGGTTTTAAATGCGGTATTTCTTAGCGAGCTTCGGTGACTTTCCGCCTAAGACTGTGCTCTCCTGGCTGTTCCGTTAACGGGATGTATACGAAAATTGCCATGCCACAACATGCCTGCATGACGAACATAAATGGCAGGTCGTAAGACAAATAACAACCACGTCATGAGCGACCGGATTTACGCGTCACGGTCTTTGTGCTCTTGCGGCCGTTATAATAACTTGATATATACCAAAATTTGTATGGCGAGACAATGTGTGACGACCCTGTGTGACACGTTCCGTGACATGCATGCTATGAGCGGCATCCTTTGCATGCCACGCGTTTCGTTGATGGGATGCAAACCAAAATTGGTGTGGCAACAAGTCTGCATGCAGAACGTAAATGACAGGTCATAATAGAATCATGACATGCGTGCCATCAGCGGCATGGTTTACATGTCAGTCTTGGTGCTCTAGCAGCCGCTTGGATAACTTCATATGTACCAAAATAGGTATAGGAAGACAATGCTGATCCATTTGATGGTCCTGATACCTGCTTCGCATATACTTGATTCCCACTGCACGTGGTATCTGCCATTTTTTTTCTCCTTCCAATAGCCAAGGCGTACACGCTTAAACAGACTTCCCAAACCAGGAAAAAATAACGACCGAAGTCACTGGGATGGCTGACCCAGCCGTCCGATTGTCACATTCATTCAAAATTATTACTTTGGATGGGACCATGATGACGATTACGTACATGTGAAGAAGATGAACCGCGAATGTTTTGCTCACGTTGCGCTCATTCCAGGCGATCGACAGGCCCTTTCCGAGCACGAGGTCACGTGACTATCATATCACCAACTCACATCTCCCGCGCCTGCAGCATTCCAAAAGTGGTTAATTCCATCAGCGCGCCACCAAGATGCCCGTTAAAGGAGCCCTGAAACCATAGTTTATTCGACGAGTGTTGCATCGAAACGGGTTCTCTATTGCTCAAAGGTAAATGCAAAAAGAATTACAGCATATCCACGGAGTGAATGATGATGAGTGGGCGAAGCTGGGGATGTTCATCGTAGATCGTGCCGAGTTCCGGAATAATTTAGTTAACGCGCACGCTA
>JABSTT010006011.1:0-13622 GCA_013339685.2 Hyalomma asiaticum | reverse complement strand
TACAGAAAGGAGCGCACTGAACAACTAAAATAGAATGGCACTCTGGTGAATACCGACGTCAGGAAGCAGTAAGACAGTGGCCTTTGCAGTACCAGGCTCATGAGGCAAGTCACTTTGCTGAAAACAAAAGAAAAGAAGTGAATGCAAGCATCAGAAGCACTCGCTTTGTGCGTGTCCAATAAAATGGCTCAGGTAGCTCGCCAGATGTGTGCACCTTGTGGAATGCAACGCCTTGTTCGTAATATAGTGCTCACACCTAGATCTATTTTTTTACTCCCATGATGGGGTTAATGGCATTTCAATTGCGTGCAAAAAAAAAAAAAGCTTCGAAGAGTGAATTCCAGCTGGGCAGGTGTACTGGTGTGCGTATAAATAGACGGCAGTCGCAGCGCGGCAGATATACCCACTCGGCCAGCGAGCTAGAGAATCGAAAGTCTATCCAATATGCGTGGCGCTAGGATTTCGTGGCTAGCGTTTCTCTTAGTCGGCACACTGGCAATGTGAGCGTTTCATACAGTTTCCATTAAATAATGAAACCTGATGTTGAGAAACCTGATGATCCTGATGTAGCCGGCGTTGAAATATCGCTGATGTTGAACTCGAGGGTACTTGCCATGCGTGCATGCATCCTAACGTTTCAATCTTCGTTTCAGTCATCATTGCTTTTCCAAAAATGTGTTCGGACCTGAAGTATTTGACGATTGTCCGGGGGGACACCAACCAGTAAGTTGACGCTGCAATGAAAGATAATATCAATTATTCTAACAACATTATTGCGACCACTCAAGCAGATCTAGTGCGTTTGCTCTGCTCTTAAATTCGTCACTTCTGCGCGTGTAACTTATAATTTTCTTTCTGTTATCGAAAAATTCTTCGCTTTCCTGTAGTCCAGCAAGCACTCGCTAAATACTCGCTATAGTCGTTTTTTATTCACTTGACTTCTCTCCATTATTTGGCGCTTCAGTTAACTGCAAGTATTGGAGTGTTGAAGGCGTGGCAGGGGGCGGCAGAAATCTAGGTGAGCAGATGAGATCAGGAAGTTTGCGGGGATAAATTCGTCGCAGTTAGCACAGCACCGGGATGATTGGAGATATACCGGAGAGGCTGATATGCCCTCAATGGGCGTTTTGAGGCTGAGGATGATAACTGAAGGCTTACGTTTAGACTCAGAGGGGGGCATGCGATGAATAAAAGAGAAAAACAATGAAGTGGAACAATATAACAGTATAAATCACCAATACTCAGGGTATCCTATCATACACAGCAGAAGACTATATGCAAATATGCCATGCACTGAAACTCATGCGGTATAGGCAATCAGTTGTTCACGAAAATTTCGCCGGATTCCACGCCTTACGGGAATCGATGCCATATGATGCAATAGGAGAAGAATTCGCCTATGCCGAACTGCTTCGCATTTAGCCAAGTGTTCCGAACAGGCTCAACGTATGTGTCCGAACTTAGCGCAAACCCTTCATCACAACTGCTAAGGAGGTAGCGCCATTTTACAATGCGGAAAGCGTGAGACCAGCCGCCGTGCACGTGGGGTGGAGTGCTTGCTTGGCACGTCGGTGCACCGGGCTTGAGTGCTTGCTTGGCCTCCCTATTCTAACGCGTGGTAGGTTGACGCCCGTCTGTGCGTGTACGCGTCTTGTGTTTGCATTTCACTCCCAAGCCACAAAAAGATGGTGTGTCTTGTTTAAGTCACGTAAATTGGGCTAATTTTAAACGTTCAATATCTAAACGTGATTGGTGCTTGATTAACATAAGCCGAAATGTTAACACGCAACCACCTGTGGCGTATACAGGCATAACGCGGAACGGACACTGCGGGTATTAGCCACACGCGATCTTATTATCGTTAATCGTGCTGTACGTGGGAAGTAAGTAATATTACTAATGTCTACGTCAGTCAGTCACGTTTGTCATACAGCGATACCCTGCCATCCCAATCTTGGAATTAACCAAGTGAGCGATACAACTAGAAGAGCGCCGAGACGTAGGCGGTTAGATAGATAGATAGATAGATAGATAGATAGATAGATAGATAGATAGATAGATAGATAGATAGATAGATAGATAGATAGATAGATAGATAGATAGATAGATAGATAGATAGATAGATAGATAGATAGATAGATTCAAAGTTGCACAAATCTGCCAAGGAATGCTTCGTATGCTTTAGTATCTGCTTTAGTATCTTTTCATTCAATAGCAGTTACTGGCCAAGATTTCCAGCCATTAACTTCCTTTGGGAAAAAGCTATTCTTAAAGAAAACAGTACGAGAATAAACACGGGAAAAAGAACACTTGTGGTAACGTCTTGTTTTTCTCATTGTGTGCGTTCCTCTTCAATACTATGTGGTTGAATTGTTCAATATTCTATTGAAGGATGCAACTTTTCAAGACAAAATATGCTGGTCTTAAGTTCACTTTTGAGGCTTCGAAAGAAGCTGCTAAATGGTTTCTCGAATCGGTTATTCGGTTTGATGGACCGTATGTTTGCTGGCTTTATTCGCCATATTCTGTTAAGCAAATTTTGAATTTCCCATGTAGTAACTCTAAGCTAGTAAACGATGAGGTTGCGGTTTCTTGCTTGACCTCAGCGTTGAACAAAATATGCCCGTACCTTCTAGCGGAAAGCTTCGCCAAGCAGTTTGGGAGATTCCGGAACGCATGCTTCGTTGCAGCCATTGTGGCTCGCCTGTGTGAGAGGACACTGCCCAGCTTGAAACCTGAGCTGAAATGTCGGGCTCGTGTCGCGAGTGATCCTGATAAGGAGGCGCTTCTCGGTATTCTCTGCCTGCATAGCGCGTAGCACCATCTCAAGAAGGTTCACGCGAAATACGGTGTTCATGTGGCGTCTTCTGCGGGGAACAAGTTAAGCAGAATTCGTGGGACTGTCGAAAGAAAGTGGAGGGCACCGCACAGAAGTGGTATCAGCGTAAGGTCAAACGTGCATACGATGGCCTGTCAGAACACGGAAAGGGAACGGTATATTCTGTCTGGCTTCTGTGGTAACAAGTATATTGGACAGACTGGCGGCTATCTCAATAATACATCGAATGGCTGCCAGTTGTCAATGAAAGGACAGTCTTCAATAAACTTCTCATTTCACTGCGATGATTGTAAATGCAACATGTGTCCCCGAAGGGCCAAGCTCCTTGCGCGGCACAAGGAACGTGGACGAATGAGTTTGTTGATGCTTATTTTATATTCAAAGCCGGAGACAGCTGTGTTCCTATGGCCTCCATAGCATTCCACAAATCAGAGATTGGTTATCTTTATGCTCACATGTAGGTACGTGCTTGTGCTGTCGTTTCCTCCCTTTGTCCACGTTCTTTCTTTTTTCGCACAGTGTTCCTGATAATGGAACACCAACGCCCCCAACAGTTCATTCTTCTTGCCTCTTCTATATCTGTCCAGCACCCGTGTACGCAAAGGTACATAGCCCTTCGCAAAAAACTAAACAGTAATATTACCATAGCGAGCATGACATGCATGCTTGCATATGTCCCCAATGACCAAGAATACATGACCGGCGGCACCTGACCATTTCCCCAAGCTCAATATCAAAATTGTGTATGGGGACATATGCTCAAAAAACTCCGTGACGCTTTTTCAGCTGCGCATATCCTGTGGTGCACAGCTTGCTTACTCCCAACACCTTACTCCCAACGTCGATTAATGCTGATTATAGAAAGATAACAGGAAAGGGTTGGATACCCATGAAAACGTACTAAAAACTGGGGGAAGTTTGCTAATGCCTATCGTATTCATTATACTTCTCTGCGCTTGGAAAAACAATTGCTTAATTACACGTGGGCCAGTTCGAAGCTATATATATAAAGCATAATTGCAGAAAATGAAGCATGTCATGTTTACTCGCTAATGGAAATGCGTGTCTACGAGGGACAGCAGTCGGGGACTCCGGAATCATGTTGACTACCCGCGTATTTTTAACTAAGGTGTCCCTAAAATTTCAATACTGAAAAAGAAAGGTGTTTCGTGTAATATAGGTTAGACCATCCGGCAGAAAAGAGTTGTTCTGTGGGGAGTTGGGTAAGAGTACGAGAATTTTCTTCTTTCTTGAAGTGGAGCGGTCGCTAGGTCGGCTCTGCAAAGGGCGGCCTTTTTTATAGTGGCTGATCGCCATTCACATCTGGCTACCGTGACCGGAACTTTAACGCATGCCTTTTAAGGTAGGTGGGCGACACCTTGTTTACTAAACAGCTAAGCCAGTACAAAAGTTATATGTATAGCCGAGGGCCATCAGGCCACCAGTTGAAGATCATCAGTGGTTTGGTGCATTATAAATCTGGTGCTTATTTGTCTTCTTTTCTGTGCAGTGCGAGGTTAGCTCAGGCTACACAAGCAACTGCACCGACCCTTGCTTCTGTCTCGCCTTTTCTGGAGCTGGCAATACTGGACCCGGCAGATGCGTGATAACGGCATGAGTGGCCACCGCTGATGCGCCGTAGGATCGCCCAACTAGGCGAATAAAGCATTTCCATTAGCATTTTCGTTCAGTTGTCTATTCTTCGATGTGTGGCGGCGGCGGCGACAACAACAACACTAATAATAATAATAATAATAATATAATAATAATAATAATAATAATAATAATAATAATAATAATAATAATATAACTTTAGCCTCTGCACGCTCACCGCAAGTCATTCCTCTGCTATAGTTCTCTAATGAGTTCAATTCTTTTGATGTAGCCAGGTTATTTATTCTTTCAATGCTAGACTGGGCACAAACTCGGTAGCGCAAAAAACACGGACGAAGAAAAGAACGAACACAGACAGGCGCCTGTCTGTGTTCCTTCTTTTCTTCGTCCGTGTTTTTTGCGCTACCGAGTTTGTGTCAAGAATGTACCAGCTAGCCCAAACAAGAGTGTTGCTAGACTGGGAACGTCGCGCGCGCCTTCGCAGTGCCGCTGTTGCCTCCTCCCGCCGCATTCTGGTGGTGTCGCTACGTTTATGCCGCAGCCGTACTTAGCCGTACTTCCCTCGCCGATGCAGCGAGCGTGCACACGTGCCCTCCTCTCGACCGTACATATCCGCAAAACTTGTTATGGCGATTTACGCGTGCTAGAATATATTGGAGCTGATTCCTTTACGACCATAGTGTCGTGGCCCTCTTGAGTGTTGTTGCGAGCGATGTGCAGGTTATATGCACGCCAAGGAACCAGACGCCTGGCTCAAACTTATATGCAGCTCAGAAAGTGCAACATTGGAAATATTTTTTTTTTTGCAGAACAATCACACTGAAGTAAATTAACGAATGGAACTGCACATTCGCAAAACGCGAACATTTATTACAAAAAAAAAAACAAAACAACACGAGAACTCTGCATGTGTCGCGTCAGTTTAGACCAGCGTAAACCAGGAAGAAGAAATACACGTGAAGCGACCAAACGCGGTAGAATTAATGGCTGCGTATACTTAATTACCAGCGAGAAGGCAAGGCAACATAAAGGGCAACAAGGACACAGGGCGATAGAGGCGTAGGGGGATGTATTTTGTTGTCAGAACACCGCATGGCGTTTTTCGACCTGAATAACCGACTTCTCTCCCTCCTTTCACCGTTTTTTGGAAAATGATATTTACACACCGGGTCGTATAACAAGTGCAGAAATATATTTTTGCTGGGCGAGTGGAGAACGAGCGCTGTGCGCTGTCCTTCCTCCCCTGTGCTCCGAGTTATTTTCGCCTTGGAGATTAAGTGCGCATGCAATTCGACCATGTTTCATCAACAGCTCCTCAGTACCACTACTGCGCCAAATGACGTCTCGTACACACCTTCTATCTTTTTCTTGTCGCTAAAGAGCCTGTTGTTATTAAGAAGGGAGCGTTACGCAGGAAAAAGAAATCAGAGAAACGCCAAAAGATCCTAACCACGTTATTTCTTTCACCGATTTCTTCTTAGTTCAAAAATGTCAGGTGTGTAAGCGAATAACTAACTAACTAACTAAATAAATAAATAAAATAAACATTGCACCAGAGTTCGCGAAACAAACGATTTCACGTGCTCGTACACATATGGTGCAATAAAGAGTTGCAAAATTATCGACTAAACCAAATTACCGACTAACCAACGACTAAACACAATAGCCTAGAAAAAAGAATATTGTCGCCAAATTCGAGCGAGTAATCTAAAATGAAAGCACAATATACGCTGAATATTTATTTATCTATTTGTTTATTGCGTACTGACTTCACTTCAGCTTTAAAAATCTAGACGATAACCAAACTTTGATAAATTTATATTAGGCCTTCGGTAGTCTTGTTTATTTAGACCTGTCATGGTAATCTAGTTACTATGGCACTCCGCTGTTCATCTGAAGGTCACGGGATCCCAGCTGCGGCTGCTGCATTTCGATGAGGGCGAAATGTGGCGCATGTACTCTGCGATGTGAGTGCACGTTAAAGGGGCCCTCTAACACTTTTCGCGCACCCGCTTTTTATTTGCCGGTTGCGTAGACGGATTGATGAGGACATTTTTAGTAGGTTTCAAACCACCCATATCAGTTGATTTATTATTTTAATCGTTCAATGAAATCATCACATCGCTATCGACCGTATCAGCGCGTAGTGGCGCTCGCCAGAGCTATTTTGCCGGAAGAAACGACGGAGGGCCCAAGCCTGTGATTGGAGGAAAGTAACATTAGAAGCGCTCGCAGCACTACATCGTAAAGAAAGTAATATTCTGTTTTGTTTTTCTCTTGCGAAGGTTTTTATTGAACTCCTAAAAGACGCAGTATTCGCAGAAAGATCACCACAGTTATAAAACGCGATAGAGGCGCTGGCACCCGTTTCGCCTCTTGTCTTTTGCTCGCACGAGCCGCATGCCCATGCGAAAGGAGTCTCTCTTCTTTTCATCTCTCTTGTGTACGTTCGCGACTCGCTGAGGCATTGAACTTTGCCGTTCTGTCAAAGTGCGTTGTATCGCGCGCAGTTTCTACGTTTCCATGTCTGCGCATTTAGCTGAACCCATGAGGAAACGTTGCGCAGTACCGGGATGCTCGACCGGTACTGGCAACCGCACTCCGCCGTCGGTGTCGTTTCCTAAATTCCCGTCTCAGAATGAGCGGAGGGAGATGTGGATGAAGGCACTGGGTATTCAAAGCGACACACGTCGCCGTGTATGTTCGTTGCACTTCCCTGAAGAAGCTTTTGAGACTCCGCTTGACGCTTTTGCACGCATCGGCTACAAAAAGCGCCGGCTTCGTTGTGACGCGACACCGACAGATAGCAGAACGGAACCGGCAGATGGAGCTCACGATGCTGAGGATTTGCAAGACGACACAGTTGTGAGTATACCTCGACGCTGAAGAATTTTGCTAACAACTACTAATTCTTCCAATGCTCGTCCATACGTAATAGTTCATCTTTCTCTCTCCCTGTCATTTACTCCTCCCACGTTGACTCTTCGTCGCTGTTCAGGTGTCAGCTGATTGAATTTGACAAGTACTGCGGACTCCAGTCGAATTTCCTCCCGCATTTTGTATATATTTCTACAAATAAGCTACCGCATATTACTACTACTATTGCTGCTACTACCACCTTGCTACTACAATCTTGAGACAGAAGCGGCAGCTGGGCTTATTTCACTTAGCATGGTCGCTTAAAACGCAACCTCCAAGAAACGCCGGCATTCTCATAGGCACCCTTTGAGTGTGACTTCTCTATGCATTATTGCCTGCTCAATAGCTGCTGGGTTATTATTTGTGGACATATAAAGCCAATCAACAAGTGTTCAGAGAATCTTCCTTCAACGCAAGATGAAAAAATTGCGATATTGCTACCTTTTATTCATATAGGACCACACCTTTGAAATGGCGTCCATGCACGAAATTGCAGCAAATCCGGAGATTGGAACATTGCCAGGATTAGTTGGAGCAACTTCTGCATGACAGAGTGATGTCGAAGTATGCGGACTCCCGTATTATTATGCTGATAGTGTCTTATATGAGGCATTCACAATCATTTTCTTCCTAATTATTTTTCAATAGATTCCGAAAAATGATAGCTACCACTATGAACACAACTACTGTGGAAAGCATCAATCAGCAACACGGACTGGTTAGACGGGTGAAGAAAAAACAGTCAAAAGGTGGGCAGGGTGTGCTTTTCTAAGTACTGGTACCATTCTGGAACTGAACTGGTGATTTCGCACTACATTAATGTAAAACATATTCATTTGTTTGCAATAGTTTTGACCAAGTGAACGATCTGAAAATTTTCTGTGTACTTTTGCATGAGTGCTTTTCAATAAAAAAATTGCACACCACAAGGGCTTCTCCGCCAGCCACACGATTTCATGACACTCCATAGCCTTTCATTACCGCGTTTGCTAGGCAAACTGACTTTTGATGTCCAGCTATCTCAGAGTTGCCTGAACCTAGTAGCTTACTGATTTAGGCTGCTTGAGACAAGCACATGCTCCAAAAACATCCTAGAATACTACTTGGAAAACCCACCGTATATGGAAGTGCACTTTGCTCAATTAGATGGCAGCAAATGCATGCCTGAATTGTTGAACTTGGTGTAACATTTTTTCTTTTTACAGAAGGTCACACTTCCTAGGCACCTCATTAATCAGTCTCGTTGGCGTTTAGAACATTGGTTTTCAATAAGTGTGACAAGACAGATGTAGATGATGTGACTTGATCATGTGAATTGTTCAAGTGGTGGTGTCAGAGAGTAACACTTTTATCAGCAAGATGCAAATACATTTTTATTTGCCTATTCTCACAACAGTGACAAAAGATTAATGTGTCTCATGTGGGACTACTGTAGCACTGCTGATAGCACGCCTGCACGCTGTTCCAGAAAGCTATTGCAGTACATATTTGAGGTTCTTCTGTCACTGCTAAATGTAGTGCTTTCATTGGTAATCACGTGGCAAGTGAACTACAAAAGGAATTCTTTTGTATTATTGCGTTATAAATGTTCATAGAGGCCTTTTTTCACTTAATGCACAGCCGTGAAAGGAATCTTGTGAAGCAGAGAAGCAGGGTGGCTTAGTCCACATTTATAATATCAAGACAGCCTAAAGTTTCTTGTGTTCTGATGTGTATGATCGTCAAAGCATGTCTAACCATACCTTCTTGATTCCACTACAGGTACACAGACTGCAATCTGTGTAAAGGCGCTGAAAAGCCAAGATATACAGACAGAATGGCTGGCAGATGTGAAGCTTGGTTTTGATGTCAAGGCTGCGGAGCGCCACTGTTCACGGGCAGACCTGTCTTTCACAGATATTGATGTGCGCGACGCTGACTTTGAAATATCTATGAAATTCAGCCGGCAAACGTCGAACATAAGGAGCTCTGCACCTGTGCCCACCTCAACAGCCACTCACAAGGAGCAGGATGAGGCTATGCCTTCAAGCATTGCACGACAAGACTACAGATGAGTTGTACCATCCATCGTTTGACGAGTCGCTCTAGTAAGATATTTTAGTATGGAACCTTCACGTAGTCCTCATGTAAATGCAACTGCATTAGAAGAGAACATCACCTTGTAATCAGACGTCTCAAATGGCGACTTCTATGAATGTTTTGCATGTCTGTCCCACGACATTATCACAGCAACTATAATAAGATGAGTATGACAAAATTGGCTCAACTGTTTTCTCATGATGCGTGGCATTTTTACTGATGCCATTCTAATCAAATTATTCTGGCCATTCCACACTCACTTTTGCGGTATTTGTTTGTGTCAAATCCTTATGCTGCTGCACAGTGCCTGTCTTAACGCAAAGTGTGTTTTGTGTAGAGCTCATCACAGGAATGTTCATTTCAAAAAACACTTTCATAACCTTGTCTTTACTCAAAAGCACATCATTGTAGTACAGACACTGCTATACCGTCACCTTGTCTATCGCCTTATGCAACGATCTTTAGATAATGTCCTGCATATTTGCGAAAAACGTCATTTGTGATTCATGCAGCTGTTCATCTAAGATGTGTTGTCCTGAGTTTCATTTGAATGTTTTTTTTTATTCTGAGACAGATTTTGCTAGGGTGCTTACTCTTCCATAACCTCTTCGTACCAATGAGAAAGCTTTGATGCATTGCTTAGAAACTAAATGTTACGACAGAAAAGTGCATCCTCATCTTGGTTAATTAATTGTTCTCCACAGATGTAATGAGCAAACTGCAGTGCCACACTCCTTACCCTGCTTTTCATTGTTAGGCACTAAAGCTTCTGGAGGAAAACGCAAACGCATGTAGAAGCTCTTGGAACCAAGTGTGAAACCCACATGGAATGATACTTGTGTCGCAGTGATTATATTGATAATCTTGCTGTAGCCATGCCCAGGATTGTTTTGTAAGAGATTGTTTGTGTTTTTCTGTAGGGACAGCGAGGCTCCAGCTCTCTCACTGATGGACTGCAGGAAACTTGTAGTTGAAGAAAGCCTCATGCAGCTTTTCAAAGAGTGCAAGGTCTGTCGCTCCAGATGCACTGTCAGCACAAAAGTCACTGGTTCGCTAGTGTCAGTTGAAGCTGCGCGCAGGGAGCAGCATGCATATAAGTGGCACAGTCAGCCAATGGTTAACAAAAACCTGCTGGAAATGCATTGCTATGTGCTGCCATTTGCTTCTCGGGAGCAAGCCCAGAGAAATATATGCGGCTCTTGCAATATGCAGGCATCTGTGTGTCCTCCCTGAGCACTTACTACCTTTGCCAGACCTTTATTGTGCAGCCTGGCATCAATCGTGTATGTAACTAGTTCATTTCAGCTTCTTAAATTGTCTTTGTTCCTTGTGACTCAGCCATGTCATCCTTCTGAACGCCAAGGCCTTCTTTCATTTACTGTTGTTCTTTTTGGTCCCTCGGTGACCATCCAGCGCACTCCAGCAGCACAATATGTGCCAGCCGTCATGCATTGCGAGAATCACATTTCAGTCGCTGAGCACTGTACGTAAAGTGCTTTCGCAGTGTAGATGACGCATGCTTACCTGTTATCCCCAATTCTAAACCAGTGATCTGCCATCTGTTCATTTTCCGCTCTATATCCTAGCACAAGCTTAGTCTTATCGTAATAACCTGTAGGGTAGTACAGTCTCTAGAAATGGCTCAGTGGGAAACTCCATGTTGATGCAACCACCTAAACAACTGCACAGAGAAGCAGAGGACAAGGCGAGGCAGCGAGAAAATTTAGCCATAGAAACCAAACTTCTGTCATTGATGGGCCACGTTGGCACACGACAGCCGGAGAACAACGCACAGATGGCTTGCCGACCGACTCTCCGAACAACACGGAAATCTTGACATGTGCAAGCAAAAACGGCCGTGCACGTCTGCCTGAGAACGTCGCACGGCGCACGCCAAAGCTTGCCACTTACGCGAACGTGCCCTTACTTAATTGTTACTTAGTTGGCTGCACAGGAAAAAAATGTTCACTAGGCAGAGGTCTTTGCATTTGTTTGCTTCTGCAAGTGCATAGATAATTATAAGTCACAAGTCAGAGCTGCATTTCGATGGAGGCGAAATGTTGAGGCCCGTGTGCTGTGCGATTTCAGTGCACGTTAAAGAACCCCAGGTGGTCGAAATTTCCGGAGCCCTCCACTACGGCGTCTCTCATAATCAGAACTGGTTTTGGGACGTAAAACCCCACAAAACAACAACAACTTCATGCAAATATGGTCACGTCTAAGCATGCTAGCATGATTACTCAATAACCCCACGCTCATTAGAATTCAGATTGCCCCTAAAGCTGTCAGTCTTACTTAGTGTACTATATTATGCATTGCTATTACATTCATTGCTTCACCCATCTGGCGAAGCTCTGACTTTTTTGTGTGACTCAACGCACGCAAATCCCCACAAGTTATTACTCAAGCGATGGGCTGCGGCTATCAGGCCATAATATGATCATATGTGCATTTGTGCCATATTCGCACAGTTATGGTACCTCATTTTTTTAATCCTAAGTCAAGACGATGACGTGTGAGTGTCATTACTGCGCACAGCAGCTGTGTTTGATCAAAAAGCATTTGTCTAACGTGGGTAATCGCAAAATGCGTTTTGCTAATATTTACAAATTTACAACTATTCTAAGTGAATATTTTGCGTTGACATCAGTCACCTTGCGAGTAAGTTTAGCAATGGACACGACAGAGCTGCGTCTGTCACTTACTTTCACACTTTACCTTCTAGCATATCGCACGTATCACACGGCCTAACATTCCCAGGATAATACATACATAAATGCCCAATAAAGTGGACGGAGGGACGACCGCCTTCGTAGCTCAGCGGCAGAGCATCGGAGGCGTCATCCGAATGTTGTGGGTTCGGCTCCCACCGAAGGCAGGTTTTTCTTTTGAACCAGTTTAATTCCTTTCTACTTTTTCCACAATTACAATACCACAAGTAACCTCCTCTATGCTTTTCTAGGCTTCACTGTCTGTTTGCTCATTAAGTTGTTTCTAACAAATAAAGAACGAGCCCTTGACCCCTTCCCTTTTCGTTATTTCATAGCTTGGGCCTCGTTGCGGCAGACTTGGTGCCTTAGGTAGCATGCGAGGGCTTATTGGGCAGCAGCCATCTCATGCAAATTCATGTTCTACGTATCGCCTCCTGGCAAGTGTTCCACACATGAGTGGCGCGACCTAACACTCTCGGGATAATACGTACACAAATACCCAATAAAGTGGCCGGGAGGGACGGCCGACTTCGTAGCACAGAGGTAGAGCATCGGAGGCGTCATCCGAAGGTCGTGGGTTCGGTTCCTACCGAAGGCAGGTTTGTCTTTTCGTCCACTTTAATTACTTTCTACTTTCTCCACAATTACAATACCACAAGTAACTTCCCTATGCTTTCCTAGGCTTCATTTCTGTTTGCTCAGTGAGTTTTTTCGCTGCTTTCCGGGCGTGCTGCGAACCACACGAACGCTCGCGGCGTCGCCCTTTGGAACAGTTTGCCGCAGGTTTGGAGCGCGCGTCTCAAAGGAAATAAAACGAAAGAAGGTGGGACGGGCGGTCGCTGCGCGCATCGCGTTCGCGTATTTTCCTGTCACAGTCTGCCCAAGTTTGCTTCTTCTCTCCGCCAGGCAGTGCATTCTGGCGCTGATGTCGCACATGGAAAACTCGACGGCACGGAGCCTATACTGACCGCGAAGCCAATGGCGCGCGTGCTTGGGTACGACGCAGAGAACGACGTCACTGGACGGCGCAGCCAATGGAGAAGTTTCTGCGCACAGTAATACGAACGGATTTTCGTTTCGCCTATAGGCTTATACAGATTTCGCCGTAAGAGAAGATAAAGATAGTGTGCGTCGATTTGTCCGGTGCACAGCGTCTCGCAAAGCTATGCGCTTGTGCATAGCTTCGCACCACGAGAGAGTGCGTCCTCTCATGGCGCGAAGCTATGTACAAACGCAGCCATGGTTCGCGCGAAGCTAAATCGTGCTCCCGAGGAAGAACCCGCGGTACAAGAAAGGCTTGCCTCTCCGCGAGAATGAAATCGACGGCGCCGAGCAGGTCCGAAATAAGTGGCCAAGTTCAACCTCGTTACAGCAACAGATAAGCGCGACACTCACCAGCTTCCGTGTGTATCAGCTTTGCACAGCTTATTGCAAGAATGAAGCCTTTTTTTTACTTAGTT
>JABSTT010006010.1:0-14098 GCA_013339685.2 Hyalomma asiaticum | reverse complement strand
TTTAATATGTCCACGGCATTGCGTATAATTCCTTCTTTCTTTATTTTTTTGCTTTTTTGTGAACGACCGTTAGTGCGTTCTTTCCATACATATCGAATTCTTTTACACATCGGCCATCGCGTTTACGTTGTACTAGTTAGATGAGCAGAATATATCGAGCTTGACTGCATGCTCTGTGCAGCGAGTGTAGGATTTGTCTGACGTTCATATGAGACTATGGTGTCGATAGAAGCCCACATCTGCGTTTTCTAGTACTTAAAATCTAATTTATTTATAACCAAAAAGAGTAAAATAAGAGCGCGAGTAGAGGTTCAGTGCAATATTTCTTGTCGCGCGGGAAGGGAGCACGTGTTTTCCTGCGCTGCAGAAACTTGCAGAAATTCACAATGGCGACGCCGCGCTTCCTCGCTACGTTTGTTACGTGCAGTGCAGCATTTCGATCGCGTTTTTAGCTAGAGTGGGTGGTTCAGCCTCTGCGAAATCCTATTCTACAGGTAGCTAGCAAGAGAACACCTGCATACAAGCATACTCCATAAGCTGCACCAGGCTGCACTTAACAAATGCAGTCCCGGCGGGTGTCCCCGCCATTGTGCTTTTGCCCAGCTGAAATGCTGTCTTCCAGGCTTTGGGACAACCACAAAAAAAAGAAAGAAAAACTCGCATATTCTGCCTAACCTAGCACATGCTAAGCTAGCCGAAACTAAAAATTAAAGAGAAGTATGTGAAGGGGGGGACGCGGGTCGCTTCCCGAACTGACCACCCTCGTCACGGCCCCCTCCCTGCACGTCCATTGTGCCCACTTAGAGTTTGCAAAGAATGTCATTCTGAACCTGCTTTCGGTGGCAGTGGTGGCCCTTCGGAGGGGGATACCGCGCAGTTTTCGGGGAACTTTCTGCGCTCTCTCGTCGCGGCTGCAGTGCTACCGACATGGAAGGTGTACGAATGAGTTTCAACAGCTGCACGCAGTCTGCCTACGCGTATCGGCGTATGTACCGCATTTATCGATCACCAAGTTGATTGCGCGATTCCTTGGCCAGTGTGCCTCCTAAGACAATGCCCATCACAACTGTGACATCGGTTGTATATGAACACAAGCCTGCACCTTTTGGTGAGGCTACAGTGCCGTCGCTGAATTTGTATTGCTGACACACAGCTCAAGAGTGCACAGCGGATGCCGAAATTCGGTAAGTTGCTGACCACTTTTCAGAATGGGACCTGGCACTTTTTGTTGCGATGTTAAACCACCGGTTCCACCTTTATATATTATTATTTGTGTCGTGAGGTGCGTAGGCTCTATATTTTCGAATAAAGAGCCTACGCACATTGTGCCAAAGCAATTTTACTTCATATAGTTAATCCTGTGCTTGTATCAAACCCCCATTGTGTGGTGACTTGCAGTTCTCGTAACATTTTTTTTTCTTGCCCGTATTTTTAAAGGTAACGTGATACCGAACACGCGCTCCTTTGGTGTTGGACACGTGTGGCAGTTCGGCACGCGATAGCATTTTTAAAGTAGCCTTGAAAAGATGTTCCTTCTCTAATATCTGCTTATAATGCGCCGTGAACCTATCATTTAAGGACATTTTTGCCTAAAGACCCCATCGTTGGTGTGTGCCGTATTAGCTCACGTCTACATGTTTTCCTTTCCGATGTATGCCAAAAATATGAAATTTATTATAATGCAAAATGCTCCTATTTCAACTAATGTGCCGCTTTTAAAATTGCTTTGCAGCAGAACCTTTACTCGTGTTTCTATTCTTTTTCCCTTGGGTATCTAAAGTGACCAAAAGCCAAGATCTGGGGGTTGAATATTGAACATAGATTCACTTTATAGTAAAAGGACAACCTTCTTTTGTTATTTTCGAAAGTAGTGCCCGATTATGAGATGTTTCCGACATTTCTTGAATTTCCGCGTTTGTTCATGAGTCGCACATAAATTGCATACAGTTATAGTATAGTGCTGATGTGCTCAACAGCTGTGCTAACTATTCACGCCTTTTCCCGCAGGTTCCACCCTTGCCCAAGCTTTTCCACTACGACGGTGCAACACGAGAATAGCATATTATCAATGCAGAGTTCACAAAATAAATGAAATAGTGCTTTTTCCTATAAACCTCTCTTGTTGTGTTATTTGTTTTGTTTACAACGCAGTAATAGAAAGTACGGAGGATCCACTTAGCCCCACTTATTACTGTGTTAATAAAGCTTTCGCGTATGCATGAGAGGCACATTTGCACAAACTACTGTTGGTCCTTAGAAAATGCCTTCATAGCCCTTCGAAAATGTGAAAACACAAAAATAAAAATTTTTGCAATCCAAACGGCACGACACACGTGGGGTAAACACTAGAAACACCATAGTGGCTGTGAATGGTCGCGCAAGGGGTTTCCCGATGTCGGCGTGGCCGACAACACGCCAAAAAAGCCTGAATGCCCGCAACATCGGCCAATGCTACCTAGCCAAATCCGACCCATTCTGGCTGGCCAACTTTCGCCCACTCTGGCTGGCCAAATTTCGCCCACGCTGGCTGGCCAAATTTCGCCCACTCTGGCTGGCCAAGTTCGACCCATGGTGGCTTCGCCACAGTGGAGCCATTGTGGCTGGCCGTCATCGGGCAGATGTGGGTGAAAGTAGCGCGAGCGCGATTTGCCGACTTAGGCCCGATATCGCTGCCGACTTTGGCCGACTTCACGCCTACATCAGTCCTGGGTTGGCGTGCTGCCTGGGTAGTTTCTTCATACGTTTGAGCAGGGTTACAGCGTAAACGAGCCGTCCTAAGTCAAGCTGTTGTTGACCACGTGGCCCTCCACTACATTTCATCAGTGCGTTCGCGAAACCAGTGCATTCCTTTCAAAAACAGCTCTAGTACAGCGCAACGCATGTATCGCAGCTCGCATAAGCTCAGCAACAGAAAATAATTGTCTACTGGTAGGGTAAACTTACACCTCCCTTTTGCACCTCCATGCTCTCTACTACCACGCAGATACAATAGGCTAATGATTCCTTAACATGTCCACGCCATTGCGTATAATTCATGCCTTTTTTGCTTTTTTGTATATCGTCCGTTTGTGCGTTCTTTCCATACATATCGAATTCGTTTACACATCGGCCATCGGTGACGTTGTACTGATTAGATGAGCAGAATATATCGAGCTTGAGTGAATGCTCTGTGCAGTGTGTCGGATTTATCACTGATGTTCGTATGAGACTATGGCGTTGATATAAGCAAACATGTGCGTATTCTGATATTTAACAAGTAATTTATTTATAACCAATAAGGGCAAGAGAAGGGCGCGTAGAGACAGAGTCATCGCAGTATTTCTTGTCGTGCGGAAAGGCGGCACGTGCATATCTTCCGTGCGCTGAAGAAAATGGCAGAAATTCAAGCAGAATGGCGGCGCCTTGCGTCCTCGCTACGTTTGTTCCGTGCAGCATTTCGCTCGCGTTTTTAGCTAGAGTGGGTGGTTCAGCCTCTGCGAAATCCTGTGTTACAAGTAGCTGGCAAGAGAACACATGCGTACCAGCATACCCCACAGGCTGCACCGAGCTGCACTTAACAAATGCAGTCCCGGCGGGTGTGCCCGCCATTGTGCAAAAATGTTTGCCCCACAGACATGCTGTCTTCGGTGTTTTGAGGCAACTACAAAAAAAAGAAAGCAAGAAAAACGAGCATGCTCTGCCGAGAAGCAACCTAGCACGGGCTAAGCCAGCAGCAACTAAACATAAAAAAAAGTGCATGGGGAGGGGGGCGCGCCTCCCCTTCCGAACTGACCACCATTGTCACGGCCCCCTCCGTGAACATCCATTGTGCTCATCTGCAGTTTACAGAGATGTGGTTCTGAACCTGCTTTTGCTGGTGTTCCCTGCCTTCCGAGGGAGGGGGAAACCACGAGGAACTCTCTCTGCCCTCTCTCGTCGCGGCTGCAATGCTACCAACGTGCAAGGTGTAAGAACGAGTTTCAGCGGCTGCATGCAGTCTGTCTACGCGTTTATGTTTATCATGTACCACATTTATCGATCATTCAAGTTGATTGCGCGATTACTTGGCGAGTGTACCTCCTAAGACAATGCCCATCCCAACTGTGACATCGGTTGTATATGAACACAAGCCTGTGCCTTTTGGTGAGACTGCAGTGTCGTCGTCGAATTTGTGTTGCGGACTCACAGCTGTAGAGTGCAGAGCGGATGCCAAAATTCGGTAAGTTGCTGGCCAGTTTTCAACATGGGACGTGGCACGTATTGTTGTGATGTTAAAGCACTGGTTCCACTTTATATATTATTTGTGTCGTGAGGTGCGCAGGCTCTTTATTTTCGAATAAAGAGCCTACGTACATTATCCCAAAGCAGTTTTACTTCATGTAGTTAATCCTGTGCTTGTATCAAACACCCTTTGTGTGGTGACTTGCAGTTCTCCTAACATTATCTTTTCTCGCCCGTATTTTTAAAGGTAACGTGATACCGAACACGCGCTCCTTGGTGCAGGACACGTGCGGCAGCTCGGCACGCGATGGCATTTTTAAAGTAGCCTTGAAAAGATTTTCCTTCTCTAATATCTGCTTATAATGCACCTTGCACCTATCATTTAAGGACATTTTTTGCCTAAGGACCCCATCCCTGGGGTGTGTCGTGTTAGCTCACGTCTACATGTTTTCCTTCCCGATGTATGCCAAAAATATTAAATTTCTTATAATGCAAAATGAACCTATTTCAAGTAATGTGCCGCTTTTAAAGTTGCTTTGCAACAGAACCTTTACTCACGTTTTTTTCCCCTTGGGTATCTAAAGCGACACGACACCAAGATGTGGGGGTTTGATACTGAACATAGATTCATTATATTTAAAAGGACAACTTTGTTTTGTTATTTTCTAAAGTAGTGCCCGATTATGAATGTTTCTGACATTTCTTGAATTTCTGCGTTTGTTCGTGAGTCGCACATAAGTTGCATACAATTATAGTAGAGTGCTGATGTGCTAACTTTTCACGCCTTTTCCCGCAGGTTCCACCCTTGCCGAAGCTTCTCCACTACGACGGTGCAACACGAGAATAGCATATTATCAATGCAGAGTTCATAAAATAAATGAAATAGTGCTTTTCCCTATAAACCTCTCTTGTTGTGTTATTTGTTTTGTTTAGAACGCATTAATAGAAAGTACAGAGAATCCACTTAGCCCCACTTATTACTGTGTTAATAAAGCTTTCGCGTATGCATGAGAGGCACATTTACACAAACTACTGTTGGTCCTTCGAAAATGCCTTCATAGCCCTTCGAAAATGTGAAAACAAAAAATAAAATTATCGCAATCCAAACGGCGCGACACACGTGGGGTAAACTACAAACACCATAGTGGCTGTGAACGGTCGCCCAAGGGGTTTCCCGATGTCGGCGTGGCCAACAACACGCCAAAAAAGCCTGAATGGCCCGCCACATCGGCCAATGCTACCTAGCCAAATCCGACCCATTCTGGCTGGCCAAATTTGACCCATTCTGGCTGGCCAAATTTCGCCCACGCTGGCTGGCCAAATTTCGCCCACTCTGGCTGGCCAAGTTCGACCCATGGTGGCTTCGCCACAGTGGCGCCATTCTGGCTGCTCATCATCGGGCAGATGTGGGTGAAAGTAGCGCGAGCGCGATTTGCCGACTTAGGCCCGATATCGCTGCCGACTTTGGCCGACTTCACGCCTACATAAGTCCTGTGTTGGCGTGCTGCCTGGGATACGTATTGAAATTAACTTAAGCACTCAGATGCGAAGGAAAAGAAAATAGAGGTTTTTTTCACATGACCTTTCCAACCTACAGCAAAATGTAACATTGTTGCGTACACGAAATAAGGAATCACGGAAAATGAAGACACCCAGACGAAATTCCTCAGACGATGAAGCACCGTACATTCTTCACAAACTACTTAATAAATATGTGAACGCCCGTGTTATTCCATGCCAGTGCACCCTGCTTAAGCCACGCGAGCCGCACATGTTCGTACTCTAAACTACGTGATTGCGATATGCGCCTTTTTCTTTTTGTCTGTGAGTAAAGTGTGCTATGCTTTTGTCTATTTTTGATACACGCCACTGCAGCCTTTGCTCTACACAAAGGCAGCTACGGGCTGTTGTAAAGCTGCCTCCACAAAGAGCAGCTTTTGCCCGCAGCTTCCCTATCATCGGAGCAAAGCTGAAATAGAGATTATTATTATTGTTATTATTATTATTATTATTATTACCGAGCCAATGAAGGCGCCGATAATGAAGGAGAAGTGCTGGGAAGAGATATTCAGGGAGAATTATTCCGCAATGCATATATGGTAGAATGCAGCAATGCAGTAATGGTAGAATGGAGGCCGTTGATATAGGTAAAGGGTTGAGGCAGGGATGCCCGTTGCCCCCAGTATTTTTCATGCTTTACATGAGGAGAATGGAGCAAGCATTGGAGATGAGAAATATTGGTTTTAAGCTGTCGCACAGAGAGGCAGGTATAGTGATAGAACAAAAGCTCCCGGGGTTGTTTTATGCAGACGATATTGTTCTATTCGCAGACAGTCGAAGAGATTTGCAGGATTTGTTTAATATATGTGGTCGGGAGAGTGAATATTTAGGGCTAAAATTTAGTGTGACAAAATGCGCCTGGATGATATTCAATGACAACAACGATCAGACCATGTCAATATAGGGCGAGGAGATACCCAGAGTACGAGATTACAAATACCTCGGGATATGGATCAATGATGGGAATAGATGCATAGAAGTACAAGAAAAAGCTATGATAAAGGAAAGAACTCCGCAATAATGAGGCATAGAGCGCTGCGGGGTTACAAGAGGTACGAGGCAATTCGAGGTTTGTGGAAAGGTGAAATGGTGTCAGCACTTACATTCCGAAACTCAGTGGTGTGCATGAGGTCAGAGCTACAATCAGGGCTGGACGTGAATCAGAGGACGGTCGGACGTCTCGCATTGGGCGCCCATAGGAAGACCACAAATGAGGCTGTTAAGGGGGATATGGGATGGTCTGACTTTGAGGGAAGGGAAGCTCAAAGTAAAATTAGGTACGAACAGAGATTAAGGAATATGAAAGAAAGTAGATGGGCAGCGAAAGTATTGAGGTATTTGTATAGGAAGAACGTTGACTCAAAATGGAGGAAGAGAACCAGGAGGCTTACCAGTAAGTATACAACCAGTAACGAAACGGATGGGACGAAAAAGAGCGTTAAGAGCATGGTCAGAGTGGCGGAGAACTCGGATTGGTTAGCAGGGACGGAGAAGAAGCTGGCATTGAACAACTACCGAAAAGGGAAAGACGAAATCAAGAGAGAAAAATTTTACGATAATTCAAAGGGAAGTGCTTTACTGTTTGAGGCAAGATCCGGTTGCCTGAGAACCCGAAGTTACAGAGCGATATTCAATAAAGAAGGGGACACATGTACGTGCTGTGGAAAAGCTAAGGAAATGGCACATCATATTTTGATTGAAGGTACAGATGTCCACCCAGGAGTAGCTGTGGACACTACACTACAAGAGGCCATGGGTTTCAGGACTAACACGGGAAAGCTAAACATGTCGGCGATAGAGATAAGTAAAAGGCGTTTAGACTATTGGTGGCGCAAATGTATGGAGCAAACAAAAGTGCAAGGTAGTTCGGGTAAGATTGTTACATCTCAGCGGAACGATAATAGATAAAATAGGTAGAAGAGGAGAAAAATTGGTTGCTAAAATATGTGTGATTCGGGAAAAAAATGTTTGTAAAGGAAAAAGAAATAAAGCTACAGATTGGTGGCCCGGCTACCGCCCCGTTATAAATGGGACGCTGCTAATATCCATCCATCCATCCATTCAAGGCGTAGAATGGAACGCGTAGAACGGGAGTCCGTCCGTCCGCCCGCCCTCCTGCTTGTCCGTCCATCCATCCATCTGTCTGTTCGTCCGTCCGTCTGTACCTCCGTCTGTCTGTCTGTCTGTCCCTCCGTCTCTCTGCAGGTCGGTCCGTCCGTCCGTCCGTCCGAGCGCTGCGGTACATAGCTAGTATGTGAATTGATCAATGGATCGTGCGGAGGCGCTCACTACGTCCTCTAATGTGATAGGAGAGCGCTAGATGGCGACACAGTGTTTGTCACGTCTTTGATGATGTACTGGGCAAGATTCACGGAAGATTCACGGTTTTTACCGATGAACCTGCGCAGCTTCGTCCAGTCATCATTCACTCCGTGGATATGCGTGGATTTTTTAGATGCGAAGAAGCTCTTTGACTAGCCTGTGTAACGCTGTGCGTCCGTACGGCGAGGGCGAGGACAACGCCCTCCCGTCGCCGCAGGTGTTGGAGCGATGCCAAGTAGGTCACGCCGCAGGTGCACCTTGACTTCACGCTCCCCTCGCAGTGCGCGCTGAAGTCACTCTCCCCCTCGCCTGCCGCACGCTCGCCGCAGGGCCCGCAGCTGTTCGATGAACGCTTTACTAGCTCGCAAGGAACGAGAACGCGGCCTCGCCTGCGAGAGACAACCCTGACGCAGGCAGTGTCGGCTAGCGTCGAATAAACTGAAACGCGACACCTAGTCAAACCGATGCAAACGCGGTGTGCAACCCCCTTGCTGCTTCGCATCGCCTTATGGTCCCCTTTAGCAGGAGAATTTTTTTTGCGTTTTTCAAGAAACTATTAAGGGACTTGTAAGAGCATTGATATATACGCCGGGTTTCGGATGGTCGTTGTAGTTAGCCTAAATAGGTTAGAAAGGATTCTTTTTCTCCTATGTGCCTACAGCGTCAATATCCCGCTAGGAAACGTCATTGATAGCAGGAGCACCGGTGTAGAAAAATGAAAATTTTGAAGAGGAGGTTGCTTTCGCGTCTTTCCTAGCAATAATTTTAGACCTAAGAGCTCTATTGAATCCGGCTCACTATGTCAAACAGAGTTCAACGGATGTTGAAAGCTGCCGAAGAAAACTGGACGCCCCAGCGCTCTACCTCCACGCACTTGAAAATAGGCTTATTACCAATGCCGGCAAACGCTCTTGCTAAAAGCGTTCGCAATGCGCTGGCAGGAGTAGGGAGGTAATGTTTGCCGTTGCTGCTAAGCGGTCCGTGCACGCCTTGCCCTACGTGGAACACCGGTGAACCATTTGGCTCACCGGTGTTCTTATTAGAGTTGGGTTCGTCTGTGTTCGTGTTCTGAAGATGTGCGCTTTCTTTTGGCCTTAGCAATGCCACATTTTGTTTGCGCATGAAGGGCACGTGTGGGACGCAGGTGAACACGAAAGAAAAAAACCGAAGATGAAACTCGATGAAAGCGACAATCCACACCGGAATAAAAGGGAGTCTCCTTTTGGGACAATACCGCAGCAAATGCACCAGCTTGCACTCTCATCAGGCAGTGCGTACAAACATTTATTATTATTTCAAATCAAGAGGAGCTGTTGAAGGCACCGAATTTCACTGACAACATGGTCAAGCCGATCTGTGACCGCATTAAAGTTATCGTCCGTCCCGGGTGTGGCATTCCAAACTAGTCTTCTGCAATAGTATACAGGGTGTTTTTTTAGTTGCAACACATTTTTTTT
Organism: Hyalomma asiaticum; assembly: GCA_013339685.2. NCBI lineage: Eukaryota > Metazoa > Arthropoda > Arachnida > Ixodida > Ixodidae > Hyalomma > Hyalomma asiaticum. Next base: position 4,559 of record JABSTT010006010.1, on the reverse strand, counting down.
AAATTAGGAAAACATAAATTGCGAAAAACATAAATGTCTTGTGTACCATTCGAGTGTAGGGGTTGGCGGCCTCTAGATAGAGAACAACTTCTGCACTTGCGCGCATAATCAGCTAAGTTACGCTAACTTTTAATTGTCAGTAATTGGTGGCTACAGTAAAAGAATACACTGAAGCCTGTCCTCGATACTACCTATCACAACGATCAAGTTTTGAATAGCGGAGTACATGTCGGAGCTACGCGAACAATTAGATGCTCGTGGCAGGCTCCTTGAAACCGAAACTGGCCGGGAAAAGGGCGTGTGTGACGTCGATTTCGCCGCCTCCCCGGATTTCGTCACTCGCCTGCGGCGCCTCACGCCGTAGATAACAAGCAGATAACGCAAGCTGCTTGCGCGGCCAGAGCGGCGGTGACCACGGGCGACGAGTGACGAAAACCGTGGGGGAGGCGACATCGACGTCACAGACGCTCTTTTTCCGGCCAGTTTCGGTGTCAAGGAGCCTGCCACTCGGAACTACTTGTTCGCGCATCTCAGATATGCACTCCGCTCTTCAAAGTTTGATCGTTGTGATAGGTAGCGACGCGGACGGGCTCCAAAGTACTCATTTGCTGTAGCCACGAATTGCTGATAAAATTATTTGCGTACTTTCGCTAAGTACGCGCGCAAGTTCTGTATCTAGAGGTAGCTAACCGGGATACTCGGATGGTACATACGATATTCCCGCGATATATGTTTTTCTAATTTAAAAAACGTGTAGATCACTGCACGCTGTAGATCACTTCACTCTATAATACCCGCGCCGTGTGGCTTACTACTATAGCGGACAGCTGTTTTCTCATTTCTATGTAGAAGCAACTGAACCAGTACTGCAGTAATTGCAGTATTCAGCGTGATGGTTCAGCAGCCGGGTTTCGATTCCAGGCGATGAAATATCGTTCACACACATAAATGGATGCAACATGAAATATTTGTCGAATGCACCAGTAAGAAAACTCTAAGAAACTTTGGTATCCGCTCAGTAGCGCCCATCTGCAAGATATTGTGGGTTTCTTGTTTTTCAGTTTTATATATGTTTCTATGATGCTTTTCTCTTCTTCCTTCACATAGTGTAACGAAGAATGCTTATTGTATTTTTCTGGTTTCGCAAATGTAGCATGTGGTGTCTGCAAATGCTACACATGCCATAAATGTAGTACAAGGCATCAGGTGTTTTATGGCGCACTTGCGCATAATGGGTATTTCTTTTAGTCGATGCACTGTCACGCATGTATGCCTTGCAAAGGGGGCCCGAATTCCCGCCAAGTGAGCAGAGTTTCACATTTTGTGCAGGATTGCTTTATTTATTTATTTTTTTGTGTGTGTATGGCAAGAAAAATGACAATAAGCTGAACTGAACTGAATGGATGCAATGTCACACAATGGCAGTGCTGTGACACTTTATGTACAGCATCCAAGGAACCAGCTTCCAATAGTCTAAGCCCTGCCACGTACCGAGACTTGCCTTTTACTTTTCTTCACTATAAACAGTGGCAGCACCGGCACCACTTACAGGGTGCGTTGGAACAGGGGTAGCGGGGAGGGTGACGGTAGGGTGGCTAGAATGGGGAGGTGTGACGACCGCCGCGGCGCCATCGCTTCCTAGCGAGGCCCCACTGCGCGTTCTTGCCGTTGGGTGGAAATTCGGCGCGTCAGCCGGGGGCGCCGCTTGCATGTGCCGACTGTGAGCATGTGCTGCTCGTTTTTCGTGGGTAACAGACCAGCGCAAGTTAGCTCTCGCGCTCAGTGAAGTGTGGCCTGTATTTCTTGCGTTTCCTAATGCTTTAAAGGATACGGTGGCAGCGAATGTTGTCGTTTTCTGAAACGCCCTGAAGAATACCGTCGACGAAAAAAAAAACGCAAAGGCGGTGCTTTGTGCCAGGTTGCGACGGCGGCTGTAAGTCCTGCGGAGAAAGACACTCTCTCTTTCGTGCGCCTGCCCGCAAGGATGAATTTGAAAACAGTATGTAGAACAATACAGTGATGACCACCTGATTTATTACATTGCGGGGTATATAGCCAGGAAGCGCATCTTGTCAACTCATTGTGACGCTTGAAAAGATGAATGCCTTGTTACGCGGGAAACTGTGTCGCACAAATTGCCAGCAGAAACTTGCTAACAGCGGGACATGCGAAGACTTCTTTACCCGTCACTCCATCTACTTAGCCTAATTAAAACCCTAGATAACCTATCTAGTGCTTTTAGCACTACACGCCGGTACTGAAACGTGGTGAGTGATTTTTTTACACGTGTTCATTTTCTGCTCAAGGGCTGAACCAGCGGGCTATTGAATATAGAGCCAAGAAGGTTAAGCCCTTCTTGACAAGCTCGCCTTAGCTGCTTGCCCATATGCTCAAAGACGAGGCCTCTCCGTCAGCCTCTATTGAGCTCACCTTAGGACAACTCTGCTCACACAAAGAGGAGAGGCCGGCCCAGCTCCACCGGCCTCTCTTGTTGCCTTAGGACACCTGCTTGCCCACATTCACTCGCAAAGAGGAGGCCGCCCCTTCAGCCTCCCTTTGTCGAGCTTGCCTTAGGACACTGCTTGTCCACACATATGCTCACACAGAAGAAAAGACGAGAGGCCGATGCTACTGCACCGGCCTCTCTTTTTTGACAAGCCTTTGCTTAAAGTTCCCAAGCTTGTCAGTCGGATACCCCCGGTCCGTGCCACTTCTGAGTTGGCTGTTTTCTGCTGGCCGAAGCAAGAACCTCCGCGCGAAGCCCACGGAAAATGCACAGCTGTGGCTTTCCACAGGAATGTCCCGACGCTGGTCCGGGCACGACCGCACCGCTTTTTACGGCGGGGAGCCTCGCCCAGTCCCGGTGCAGTGCCGTTCCTGCTTCTGGACCCCAGCCCTACCGGCTCAGCCCTCAGAGCCAATCCTTTTCCCTAGGTTACCGATCCGTTTTGCCGACTTTCCTTACCTACATTGGTCTATCGACTAGAGGCTGTTCACCTTGGAGGCCTGCTGCGGATGTGGGTACGGTCCGGCACGAAAATCACACTCCCTCACTCGGATTTTCAAGGGCCGACAGGAGCGCACCGGACAGCGCAAGAGCTGCACTGAATGCTTTGCTTTGAATTGTTTCCAATAAACGTTTATCAAACTACCAGCCTTGTACTTTATTGCGATCTTCTACTACATTGCGGAAAAACTGCGCTTACTTCCTTTCATTAAAGTACCATTGCAATAGAGAATGTATAAGTAACCTGCAATCCACACATGCAGGATAATTTCAACCGTCTGGTATTCGGTAGCGACTCCTCTACACTACTTTTCGCATGACGAGTAGCCTGCCCGCGAATATACCCGCTCTCTGTATCGGTTGCGTGGTCGGCGCTTGTAGATTACAGGTGAAATCAAAGCAGTCAACTATTTTATAACATTATATCGACGTCTACAATACCAAAAAAATATGCCCGTCAGCATCTAAAGCACTACAGCGGAAAAGCAGAGCGCGGCGGAATCACTTGCTCGCATGGCGGTAAGCAGTCGACGCGAGGAAGGCACGGCGCCCCCGCCGGCAGCATCACCGCGCGACAGGAACGCGTATTTGGGCCAGCCACTGGAAGCCGGTCGTCACACCTCCCCCTTCTAGCCACCCTAGTGACGGCTCTCCCTCATCTACAAATGGGGGAGCATGGCTCCCACAGCCGAAGGGTTCCCGTTCCGATGTTCGCCTTGAGTGAACCCAAGCGCCCTTTCTCCTCATTATAGAGACGAGGCTGAGCGCTTGCACTGTCATGTACTGATATGCGTCCTTCTTTTATTTTTGCAATGAACAACGTAAAAGACACAATGGGACAGGAGGTAACAAGCAAAGAGCACAGTTTCCCTTACGCACAATGCGCGCAAAAGCGGGCGCCACACGAGCAGCACAGAAACCGTTCCAAGATGCAGAACTGCTCCACGCTGGCGGGCGACAACACTCCGCTTTTCCTGTGCATCGGACGCGTGCGTTATTGATTCGCATTCGAATGGCACTTGCGAAAGGTTTTATACCCAAATGGCGTTCACAAGCGAACTTCCAAGAAGCGGTCTTGGTGCCTTATAAGTAAATAAATACGACACCCGTAACCCCCCACGGAGCTCAGCTCCTGCACGTCTTCAATGACGGCTTGCTGCGTTGCTGTCAGTTCCTTGCTCGTTGCGCAAGACAGGTCTGGCGATCTTCAAAACGAGAATTGTCGCTACTGGAACCGCACATGAATCGCCATTCTTCACTGTTTCGGTGCTGGCGGAACTGGAGGAGAGGTAGAAATGGAGGCGCTGCCAACGATCCTTTCGAACTGCTATGGCTAGTTGAACAGATTGCAAAAAAAATCGCAGCATATCCACGGAGTGAATGATGATGAGTGGGCGAAGCTCCGGAGGGAATCATCGGTAAACCGTGAATCTTCCGTGCAATTCGCCCAGTCGATCATCATGTAAAGACGTCTCACGCAGACCCTTACACAGGCCGGAACGCGCACCGCGTTTGCCGACGCCATCACATGACTGCTGAGAGAGTAAAAGGC
>JABSTT010006009.1:0-14703 GCA_013339685.2 Hyalomma asiaticum | reverse complement strand
ATCGGCCCCCTATAGCATAGTGAGGCGACTTGTAGGAGGGAGCTGCCGTGCGATCATGTGAACGTGATTGTCATAAGATGTGTAGGTAGCATTCGCCCACCGGTGGCACACATTCGCAAATCGGACATGCGCGACACGTGCTTTTACTGTCGTTTATCGTGACGGAATTGGCAAGCCTGTCGGCTTATTGATGTGAAGACCTATCAGTCATGTTACTGATGCATCCGTACCATAATTTTCGTACACCACCAAGACGCGAGTTATCCATTTTTGGTGCCATAGGCGCTGTCCACACCGCATGGCGACAGTAGGCGTGTCACGAGCCAGCTGAGGCGTCGTTCGTGTGAAACTTATTGGTGACACTCACGAATATACGGTTAAGCAGTGGTGCATGACTATAGGCCAAGTCACGGCTTGTACCGACAGCTGGGCAACGGCTTCATCCATCCAGTGCGCCTTTTCTCACACAAACCTGATTCATTTTTGCCTATGGAAGAGCGAACAATTTTCGACTGCCTGACATAGAATTGTCACAATATTGGCTTGCGCATTCACACCAGCCTTGATTACCCACACGCAGTGTATTCTGTGTTGTAAACCTGTCGCGGGGCACCTTTGTGTTGTTGAAAATGTTTTCTTGCGAGTATCACCCCCGTTACGCCTATGTTAGATGCCATCCATAAAGGTTCCCTAGTCTTATTGGAATGGAGAGGCCCTGTAGGATCAGGACTTTAGGAATTGCAAGAGGCAACACGGTCCGCTCTGGCAGCAATGATTGCTGCCGCACGAAGTCACATTTTTTCACTACCGCGAGTGCACTGCAGCGATCTTGCTGGCTTTAGCACCTTTCATCTTTAACACCGAAGATCTTATACATATGGGTAACTCGTGTGCCGTAAGTCGCACTGCAGAACAAAGGAGACAAAACAAGTAACAAATAAGTGGTCCCAGCCTACCAAAGACTTAACAAAAAACGCCAACAAGTGAAAGTATCTTCGTGAAAGGATAATATAGAATTCGCAGAAGTACCAAAATTGATCCTTAAAGCCAGGCAAAGACATGCAAGAAACTTTAACATGAGAGAAATAGAGAAAGTAGTAGAGAAAGCACCCAGCATTAAATCGGTTCAAAAAGAAACTGCACTTGGACAAACAAAATGAATGCGCTAAAAGATAAACAAGGTAACGTTATGAACAATTTCAAGGAAAAAGTAAAGGAAGCAGAAGATTTCTACTCTGAACTGTAGAGCCCTCAGACAGACCATACAACCTTAATAGAAATAGAATGAGAGGACGACACTGAAATTCCATGTTTAACCGCTGAAGAAGTAAAAAAAAACATGCCAAAGGGATGTCCCGCGGCAAAGCAGCAGGTGAAGACGGCAAAACAGCCGATTTCATCAAAGACGGAGGAGACATTATATTTGAAAAACTTGCCTCGCTGTTCACGAAATGTATGAAGACATCTCGTGTACGCGCCAGCTTGGAAAATGCTAATGTAATCCTAAACCACAAGAAAGGTGACACAAAGGAGTTACAATATGTACAAGCTATTTATGAAAGTGATTTCTGCTAGGATAAGACAAGCACTCGACTTCAATCAAGAGAACAAGCTGGTTTTAGGAAAGGCTACTCGACAATGGACCACAGCCACGCTATCGACCTAGTAACTGAGAAGCACGCGGATATAACAAACCTCTTTATATGGCGTTTATCGACTACGAGAAAGCATTTGACTCCACAAAAATACAAGCCGTTCTAGAAGTCCTACGTCGACAAGAGGTACCTCGCCTATACGTGAAACCATAAACAACATATACAAAGATTGCACAGCCACACTACTCCTACATGAGAGAAGCCGAGAAATACCGATCGGGAGAGGTGTCAGACAAGGGGATACCATCTCCCCGATATATTCACTGCATGTTTAGAGAAAGTCTTTAAACGTCTATACTGGGAAGAAAAGGGAATTCGAATAGACGGAGAATATCTAAGCAATTTAGGATTTGCAGACGACATTGTGCTCTTTAGCAATGATGGAGACGAGCTACAAAACATGATTGATGACCTGAACAGGAAAGTTTAAATTGGATTAAAAATGAACAGGCAAAAGACCAAAGTTATGCTCAATAGCCTAGCTAAGGAACAGGAACTTAAAATTACAGTGAACCCTTAGTGTAAACGAATACGCATACAGTTAATGACAGGAACTTCTACCCATGAAAAAGAAATTCTCCGTAGAATAAGTATGGGCTGGAGCGCATTCGGAAGGCATTACAAAATCACGGCTGGAAACTTGTCGCTCTCACTAAAGCGACAAGTAATCGATCACTGCATTCTCCCAGTACTAACATACGGTGCAGAAACGTGGAGTATAACGACCAACTAGAGATGAAACTAAGGAACGCGCAACGTGCAATGGAAAGAAAAATGGATAGGTGTAACGCTAAGAGATAAAAACGAGCGAGATGCATCGGGGAACAGACAGGAGTACCTTATATTATCGTACCAATGAAAAAAAAAGTCGCAGTTTTCGCCGCAAGGGCGAAGCAATGAATGCGATAGCAACAAAGGGGACCGCAACGCGAAGAGCCTGGAGGCCAGCTTGAAACCCGTTGCGCTCCTCGCGCCATCTCGCTGGTAATGAAGAAACGCTTATAAGGGCCTGCCGTCTCTGAGTCCTGCCAGCGGTAAAGGGTGTGTACGTAAGGCTCGCCGTTAGCGCCTTGAAGGATCTGCTCTTTGTGGCGTAGTGGTTAGCGCCACGCGCTGCGGAGCGAGAGGTTCCTGGTTCGATTCCGCGTTTCGGTAGGATTTATCTGAATTATTTTTCTTTTGGACTTTTATATATACATACATACTTATACATATGCGGTCCATGATGGCGGCGACGGGGACGGCAAAAACCAGCCGAGACTGTCCATAGAATTGCCATTGCAATAAAAAGAAGAAGTGGAACTGAGCAGGACATGTCATGAGGAGGAAAGATAACAGATGTACAGTAGGAGCGACGGAATGGATACCAAAAGAAGGAAAGCGCAACAGAGGCAGGCAAAAGGTTAGATGGAGCGATGAAATTAAACGTTTACGGGCATAAAGTGCAACCAACTCGCTTAGGATAGGGTGGATTGGAGATCGTTGGGAGAGGCCTTCGTTTTGCAGTGGACCTAAAATATGCTGCTGCTGCTGCTCCTCCTGATGATGATGAAAGTAAAAATATGCCGCCAGGCTGGGACATAGAACCTACAATCGCTGGGTTACACGGAAAAAGGAAAAAAAGTTGGCAGATCCCCCCTGCAGTGGGAATCAAGGAAATGCGAAGCACGCATCAGGAACGTAAAATGGACTTGCATTGTTGTCTCGCTACACCGAGTTTGGCACATATGAAGTTAACGAAACGGCCGCAAGAGCACCATGACTGTGGCATGTAAACCATGCCGCTCATACACACATGACATGATTCTAACGTTATGACCTGTCACTTACGTTCATCATGCAGTCGTGTTGTGCCATAACGATTTTGGTATACATCCCATTAACGAAACGAGTGGCATGTAGATCATGCCGCTCGTGACATGCAACTCATGACTGACATGCATGTCATGCTTTTCATGTTATGACCTGCCATTTATGTTCGTCAGGCAGTCATGTTGTGCCATACCAATTTTCGCATACATCCCATTAGCGCAATGGCCAGGAGAGCACCAAGACCGTGGCATGTAAATCATGCCACTCATGACATGCCTGTCACGATTTTCATGTAATGACCTGCCATTTATGTTCGTCATGTAGGCATGTTGTGGCATACCAATTTTCGCATACATGCCATTAGCGAAACGGCCAGAAGAGCACTAAGACCGTGGCATGTAAATCATGTCACTCATGACATGCATATCATGATTTTCATGTAATGACCCGCCATTTATGTTCGTCAGGCAGTCATGTTGTGCCATACTAATTTTCGCACACATCCCATTAGGGAAACGGCGAGGAGAGCACCAAAGACCGTGGCATGTAAATCATGCCGCTCATGACATGCATATCATGATTTTCATGTTATGTCCTGTCATTTATGTTCGTCGTGTAGTCATAATGTGGCATACCAATTTTCCTAAACATCCGATTAGGGAAACGGCCAGGAGAGCACAAAATCGTAGGCGGCTAGATAGATAGATAGATAGATAGATAGATAGATAGATAGATAGATAGATAGATAGATAGATAGATAGATAGATAGATAGATAGATAGATACGCTCAAACTCGCCGAAGTTCACTAAGAAATGGTTCCCATTTAAAATTGAGGAGAGGCCATGACGTCACTTTTTCTGAAGCGAGCGCTATAGCCTTCGAGATCGGCAATGCACCGGCTGTCAGCCATGTTAATGGGGCAAGGCGCATGCGCAGTACAGTATCCTAAACCAACGTTCCGCTTCTCGCGGGGAATGGTTGCGAGCGGCTGCGATAGTACGCGCACGATACCTAAACGCTTCAAAGGCGACCGTCATACCACGAATTTTTAGCTTCGAGGAATCGAACTTCGTACGGCGGCGGTCGTGCGTTGGCACGAGCCAGGAATTTAGCCACACGCGTGCCTCATCTGTGGCGATCACCCGACGCCCGAGTGCCGAGCGTGCAGCGACCGCCGGCACCAGTTCACAGACCGCACTGGATGAGCTGCTGCGAACAGTACCGCATTGTGTGTGTTTTTACTACACTGCAGACATCACGCAAACAACGACGAACAGTGGTGCCTTATCGTGCCGTCGTCCCCTTGAAGCCAGCGTCTCCCAAGTGTCGTTGCTGGCCAGCACCGGCCGACGGTCGTGCTAGCGTGCGCCGGCGCGTCTCGCAATGTTTTAATAGGCGCGACCTCCTTTGAAATTCGCTCCATGAGGACCACGATTTGTGTTCTCATGCCGAAAGTACTGCGGGGAGTAAGCATCGTTATCGTAATCGAAAACGGAAAAAGTACTTATAACACACAATTCGTAGCTACAAAGAACATACACTTGTAACACGAAAGCATGCTTTAATGTGTTGCTGTGCGATGTCACGAGCAGAAACACCGTACAACTGTCACTGACCTGCCAGGCGTTCATCATACAAATTACATGACAATGGTTTCCTTCTGTGATGCCGCCTGTGACATATGACTTCGCTGAGCACTGTAAACATCCTCTTCGGACCTCACGGAAATCCTTCACTCGCCGCACAGTCCGTCAGTGCTCGCTCGTTCGACGCTCTCGAGCTCAGACCTGCTGGCCGCAACAAACAGCGCTAGAACGTTGTGTAGTTTTGCATGCGGCACGAAGACTGCATACTGTCGAACACTTGCAGTTCGTTACGGTACAGCACGGTACGAGATCCACAGAACCACATACGCCGCAGCAACACGCCGCGCCCACATGACCCACAAAGCCGCCATTGTTTCCCGTCGTAATGGCCGCTAATGCGTCACTTCCTCCACACTTCTCTGCCGGCACGTGCGTTGGGCAGACCCTCTCCTCAGTTTTTTCTTTCTTCCGTGCTGTGTTACGAATCCGGCGTTCTAACCACTCCGCCACTGTCGGCTCGCTTGTGTTTTAAATGCGAAGCATTTCTTAGCGAACTTCGGCGAGTTTTGGCGTATCTATCTATCTATCTATCTATCTATCTATCTATCTATCTATCTATCTATCTATCTATCTATCTATCTATCCAACTATCTATCTATCTAGCCGCCTACGATTTTGTGCTCTCCTGGCCGTTTCGCTAATGGGATGTTTACGAAAATTGGTATGCCACAACATGACTACATGACGAACATAAATGACAGGTCGTAACATGAAAATCATGATATGCATGTCATGAGCGGCATGATTTTCATGCCGTGGTTTTGGTGCTCTCCTAGCCGCTTCGCTAATGGGATGTGTGCCACAATTAGTATGGCACGACATGACTGCCTGAACAACATAAATGGCGGGTCATTACATGAAAATCATGATATGCATGTCATGAGTGACATGATTTGCATGCCACGTTCTTAGTGCTCTCCTGGCCGTTTCGTTAATGGCATGTATGCGAAAATTGGTATGCCACAACATGACTGCATCACGAACGTAAATGACAGGACATAACATGAAAATTATGACATGCATGTCATGAGCGGCATGATTTACATGCCACGGTCTTGCTGCTCTCCTGGCCGATGCGCTAATGGGATGTATGCGAAAATTGGTATGCCATTACATGACTACATGACGAACATAAATGACAGGTCATAACATGAAAATCATGACACGCATTTCATGAGCGGCATGATTTACATGCCACGGTTTCGGTGCTCTCCTGGCCGTTTCGCTAATGGGATGCATGCGAAAATTGGTATGCCACAACATGACTGCCTGACGAACATAAATGGCAGGTCATTACATGAAAATCATGACAGGCATGTCATGAGTGGCATGATTTACATGTTACGGTCTTGGTGCTCTTCTGGTCGTTTCATTAATGGGATGTATATGAAAATTGGTATGCCAGAACATGGCTGCATGACGAATATAAATGACAGATCATAACATAAAAATCGTGACATGCATGTCATGAGCGACATGATTTACATGCCACGCGTTTCGTTAATGGGACGTTGTCATGATAGAGGTTCGAGAGGTATGTATTCAGGACGGGAACGCGAGCGTTCCCATCGAAGCGACGAGGCTGTTTGGGCGTTCCAGAAGACACTTTATACACACAGAGGGCAACCAAACACACGCACACTTTTACACAACACCTGAACATAAACAAGGCAACAGAACAAACTTAGCGTCCCTATTAACAGTCTCTGCCGACACAGGCTCACCGTCAGGCGGGGCGGGCGACAGGTGGGAGCCGAGGTGGCGTTGCCTGTTGAAGAGCGTGTCAGAGAGTGACGAGGCGAAGTGGCGACGCTTGAAGAACGCGGCCGGCCACTGCAGCCCTGGAGCAGGAGACGGGGAGGATACACAGGCGGCCACGTGGAGCCCGGAGCTCCAACTCGTGGACCGCAGGAAGAATGTCGACACTCGGGCCCGGACACCCGACTGTGTCGAAAGCACAAGTCCATCTCCTCTCTTCTCTCCCCGCAACGCTCTCGTGCTCGAGCTCGCGCACCTTGGCGCGTGCGTTCCCTTCATCGTCGTCATCGTCGGCGTCCACACTCACGCGCACATCACAATATGTCCCCACCCCAAGTCTTTCGTCCATGCGTCCACGCAGACAAGGGGTGACACAGGTGACGCTTCACATTATACTGTCCAAAATACCCCAACACAGCCACATACTTTGGCGCGCACATGACACATGCCCCCCTTTAAGTCTTTTGTTTGTGTCTATGTAAACAAAAGGCTAAACCTGCGCGCTTACACAATCACACAGGGCACCCTTTAAATCTTTTGTTTTTATGGCTATACAAAGAAAACACAAGATATACACGCTTTGTACAGTAACATACAATGCACTACGCCCTTGATAAATGGAGCATTCTTGCACAAGTCCTTATGAGCAGGTTGAAAATTACACTCAAATTTCACAGAGAATTCAAACAAAATTTAAAACCATCAGGTCCGAGTCGTATACCTAAATGTGGCAGCCGGTTATTACTGGTTGGCACTCATGTAATAGCGTCCCACAAGAGACGAATGCCACTTTCCAAGCCTGTCCACAAAAGCACAGTAACCACTAGGGGGCATTTACGACGACAGCAGCATATACACATTCGTAAGAAAACGCTGCGGGAACTGCCACGTTCAAGAACCTTGCCTTGGCAGTCGCCATTCGGAAGAAGAACACGAAACTGATTGGAGCGCGGCCGAAGGCGCTGCGCCGGTGCGAAACGAGTCGGAAGCACACGATTGATGTCTTCCCAGGAACCAGCGTCTTGCACCACCAAATAAGGTGGCAATGCCCGTGACACCTTGTGGGTAATATCTTCCGCAGCCAATGATACTGTGGAGGACGCACCAGCTTCCTTACTGCCCAGAGAACAAGGCCCTACCGCTTTGTTATGAATGAGCTGACCTGCCAGGTCATCGGCCATTTCGTTGACACTGCGGGCGTGATCATTTAGGTCATCCTGCATAACGACGTCATCCCAAATTAGTTCTGCAGCTAAAGACGCCACAGTAGACGCATCAGCTTGCTTGCTCGGAGAGCAATGGGAGAGCGCTCTGTTATTTCCTAGTTGAACTGCAGGTTTACCAGTTATTTCCTTGGTACTGTGCGTACCATCACTTAGATTGTCCTGCGTTGCTATGTCATAATAGCCTCCTAGTTCTATGGCTGAGTCGGCTTTCTCATCTCTGACGAGCACTCCTGTTCTTTCCTTCTGCTCTGTCGGGAGACTATCGCCTCTTCCGAACACCGAAGAACTGCATGCCGGCAAAAGCAACTCATTCACGTGGACTCTGGCCGTAGTCGTGTCACCCGCAACTGATAAGAGCGGTGCATATATAGCATCGGCGGCCACCACTTCAGAGTTCTCTTGCAAACATGCACCATTTTTATGCAAGGGCACTATCAGTGCTCCTGCAGGGGAGCAGTTTTGAGGCAAGTTCACCTCATCTCTTACTGCGTTTGGCCTCCAAGAGGCGCTATAACAAATTTGTTCCTTAGTGGAACTTGCATGGTTCTTACTCGTGAACCTTTTCTCGGGTTCACGGGGCTCTAACTGGCCCTTTATGATGCACTGGGTGTGCTTGATAGGCGTGCACGGAGAGGTGGGGAACTTGTCTTCAGGCCATTCCTGCCCCGTTACGACACCCTCTATACTTGTCGTCACCGCTTCGAACCGCTTGGGATATGCATCGAGATCTCGTTTTTCAGCAACGAGGGGCATAGAGTCCCGGATGCACACTTCCACTAGCGCGGGACGATCGGTGACAGACAGACCCGCTCGTCTACTCAAAGCTGCCTCGGCCTCTCTTACGCGTAGGCGAAGTAGCCGGATTCTTTCTTCTAATTCCGCGTTCTCGCGGTCTGCACGTTCATCTCGCTCAGCCTGCTCACGCTCTGCTTCGCGTTCAGCGGCACGCGCCTCCCGTTCAAGCGCTTGCTCTTTGTCTACCCACTGTGTGAGTGCGTCTCCGGTGAGGCCTAATTTCTTGCCAATGCTAACAAGCTCGTTTAGGTCCATTTTTCTCCAAAAGAGCCTCTGGACGCCACAATCAGCCTCGTCCTGTCGCGGACGCCATTGTCATGATAGAGGTTCGAGAGGTATGTATTCAGGACGGGAACGCGAGCGTTCCCATCGAAGCGACGAGGCTGTTTGGGCGTTCCAGAAGACACTTTATACACACAGAGGGCAACCAAACACACGCACACTTTTACACAACACCTGAACATAAACAAGGCAACAGAACAAACTTAGCGTCCCTATTAACAGTCTCTGCCGACACAGGCTCACCGTCAGGCGGGGCGGGCGACAGGTGGGAGCCGAGGTGGCGTTGCCTGTTGAAGAGCGTGTCAGAGAGTGACGAGGCGAAGTGGCGACGCTTGAAGAACGCGGCCGGCCACTGCAGCCCTGGAGCAGGAGACGGGGAGGATACACAGGCGGCCACGTGGAGCCCGGAGCTCCAACTCGTGGACCGCAGGAAGAATGTCGACACTCGGGCCCGGACACCCGACTGTGTCGAAAGCACAAGTCCGTCTCCTCTCTTCTCTCCCCGCAACGCTCTCGTGCTCGAGCTCGCGCACCTCGGCGCGTGCGTTCCCTTCATCGTCGTCATCGTCGGCGTCCACACTCACGCGCACATCACAATATGTCCCCACCCCAAGTCTTTCGTCCATGCGTCCACGCAGACAAGGGGTGACACAGGTGACGCTTCACATTATACTGTCCAAAATACCCCAACACAGCCACATACTTTGGCGCGCACATGACAGACGTATACGGAAATTGGCATGCCACAACATGACTGCATGAAATCATAAATGACAGGTCATAACACGAAAATCATGACATGCATGTCATGAGTGACATGACTTACACGCGACGGTCTTGGTGCTCTCCTGGCCGTTTCGTTAATGGAATATATACGACAATTGGCATGCCATAACACGACTGCATGACTATCATAAATGACAGGTCATAACATAAAAATCATGACATGCCTGTCATGATTTTCGTGTTATATGTAATGACCGGCATGATTTACATGCCATGGTCCAGGCGCTATACTGCAGTTTCGTTAACTGGATGTATACGAAAAGTGGTTTGGCACAACATGACTGCATGACGATCACATATGACAGGGCATAACATGAAAATCGTGACATGCATGTCATGAACGGCATGATCTACATGCCACTCGTTTCGTTAATGGGACGTATACCAAAATCGCTATGGCACAACACGACTGCATGATGAACGTAAGTGACAGGTCATAACGTTAGAATCATGTCATGCGTGCATGAGCGGCATGGTGTACATGCCACAGTCATGGTGCTCTTGCGGCCGTTTCGTTAACTTCATATGTGCCAAACTCGGTGTAGCGAGACAACAATGCAAGTCCATTTTACGTTCCTGATGCGTGCTTCGCATTTCCTTGATTCCCACTGCAGGGGGGATCTGCCAACTTTTTTTCCTTTTTCCGTGTAACCCAGCGATTGTAGGTTCTATGTCCCAGCCTGGCGGCATATTTTTACTTTCATCATCATCAGGAGGAGCAGCAGCAGCAGCATATTTTAGGTCCACTGCAAAACGAAGGCCTCTCCCAACGATCTCCAATCCACCCTATCCTAAGCGAGTTGGTTGCACTTTATGCCCGTAAACGTTTTAATTTCATCGCTCCATCTAACCTTTTGCCTGCCTCTGTTGCGCTTTCCTTCTTTTGGTATCCATTCCGTCGCTCCTACTGTACATCTGTTATCTTTCCTCCTCATGACATGTCCTGCTCAGTTCCACTTCTTTCTTTTTATTGCAATGGCAATTCTATGGACAGTCTCGGCTGGTTTTTGCCGTCCCCGTCGCCGCCATCATGGACCGCATATGTATAAGTATGTATGTATATATAAAAGTCCAAAAGAAAAATAATTCAGATAAATCCTACCGAAACGCGGAATCGAACCAGGAACCTCTCGCTCCGCAGCGCGTGGCGCTAACCACTACGCCACAAAGAGCAGATCCTTCAAGGCGCTAACGGCGAGCCTTACGTACACACCCTTTACCGCTGGCAGGACTCAGAGACGGCAGGCCCTTATAAGCGTTTCTTCATTACCAGCGAGATGGCGCGAGGAGCGCAACGGGTTTCAAGCTGCCTCCAGGCTCTTCGCGTTGCGGTCCCCTTTGTTGCTATCGCATTCATTGCTTCGCCCTTGCGGCGAAACTGCGACTTTTTTTTTTCATTGGTACGATAATATAAGGTACTCCTGTCTGTTCCCCGATGCATCTCGCTCGTTTTTTATCTCTTAGCGTTACACCTATCATTTTTCTTTCCATTGCACGTTGCGCGTTCCTTAGTTTCATCTCTAGTTTGTTCGTTATACTCCACGTTTCTGCACCGTATGTTAGTACTGGGAGAATGCAGTGATCGATTACTTGTCGCTTTAGTGAGAGCGACAAGTTTCCAGCCGTGATTTTGTAATGCCTTCCGAATGCGCTCCAGCCCATACTTATTCTACGGAGAATTTCTTTTTCATGGGTAGAAGTTCCTGTCATTAACTGTATGCGTATTCGTTTACACTAAGGGTTCACTGTTAATTTTAAGTTCCTGTTCCTTAGCTAGGCTATTGAGCATAACTTTGGTCTTTTGCCTGTTCATTTTTAATCCAATTTTAATACTTTCCCTGTTCAGGTCATCAATCATGTTTTGTAGCTCGTCTCCATCATTGCTAAAGAGCACAATGTCGTCTGCAAATCCTAAATTGCTTAGATATTCTCCGTCTATTCGAATTCCCTTTTCTTCCCAGTATAGACGTTTAAAGACTTTCTCTAAACATGCAGTGAATAATATCGGGGAGATGGTATCCCCTTGTCTGACACCTCTCCCGATCGGTATTTCTCGGCTTCTCTCATGTAGGAGTAGTGTGGCTGTGCAATCTTTGTATATGTTGTTTATGGTTTTCACGTATAGGCGAGGTACCTCTTGTCGACGTAGGACTTCTAGAACGGCTTGTATTTTTGTGGAGTCAAATGCTTTCTCGTAGTCGATAAACGCCATATAAAGAGGTTTGTTATATTCCGCGTGCTTCTCAGTTACTAGGTCGATAGCGTGGCTGTGGTCCATTGTCGAGTAGCCTTTCCTAAAACCAGCTTGTTCTCTTGATTGAAGTCGAGTGCTTGTCTTATCCTAGCAGAAATCACTTTCATAAATAGCTTGTACATATTGTAACTCCTTTGTGTCACCTTTCTTGTGGTTTAGGATTACATTAGCATTTTCCAAGCTGCGCGGTACACGAGATGTCTTCATACATTTCGTGAACAGCGAGGCAAGTTTTTCAAATATAATGTCTCCTCCGTCTTTGATGAAATCGGCTGTTTTGCCGTCTTCACCTGCTGCTTTGCCGCGGGACATCCCTTTGGCATGTTTTTTTTTACTTCTTCAGCGGTTAAACATGGAATTTCAGTGTCGTCCTCTCATTCTATTTCTATTAAGGTTGTATGGTCTGTCTGAGGGCTCTACAGTTCAGAGTAGAAATCTTCTGCTTCCTTTACTTTTTCCTTGAAATTGTTCATAACGTTACCTTGTTTATCTTTTAGCGCATTCATTTTGTTTTGTCCCAAGTGCAGTTTCTTTTTGACCGATTTAATGCTGGTGCTTTCTCTACTACTTTCTCTATTTCTCTCATGTTAAAGTTTCTTGCATGTCTTTGCCTGGCTTTAAGGATCAATTTTGGTACTTCTGCGAATTCTATATTATCCTTTCACGAAGATACTTCACTTGTTGGCGTTTTTTGTTAAGTCTTTGGTAGGCTGGGACCACTTATTTGTTACTTGTTTTGTCTCCTTTGTTCTGCAGTGCGACTTACGGCACACGAGTTACCCATATGTATAAGATCTTCGGTGTTAAAGATGAAAGGTGCTAAAGCCAGCAAGATCGCTGCAGTGCACTCGCGGTAGTGAAAAAATGTGACTTCGTGCGGCAGCAATCATTGCTGCCAGAGCGGACCGTGTTGCCTCTTGCAATTCCTAAAGTCCTGATCCTACAGGGCCTCTCCATTCCAATAAGACTAGGGAACCTTTATGGATGGCATCTAACATAGGCGTAACGGGGGTGATACTCGCAAGAAAACATTTTCAACAACACAAAGGTGCCCCGCGACAGGTTTACAACACAGAAGACACTGCGTGTGGGTAATCAAGGCTGGTGTGAATGCGCAAGCCAAATATTGTGACAATTCTATGTCAGGCAGTCGAAAATTGTTCGCTCTTCCATAGGCAAAAATGAATCAGGTTTGTGTGAGAAAAGGCGCACTGGATGGATGAAGCCGTTGCCCAGCTGTCGGTACAAGCCGTGACTTGGCCTATAGTCATGCACCACTGCTTAACCGTATATTCGTGAGTGTCACCAATAAGTTTTCACACGAACGACGCCTCAGCTGGCTCGTGACACGCCTACTGTCGCCATGCGGTGTGGACAGCGCCTATGGCACCAAAAATGGATAACTCGCGTCTTGGTGTGTACGAAAATTATGGTACGGATGCATCAGTAACATGACTGATAGGTCTTCACATCAATAAGCCGACAGGCTTGCCAATTCCGTCACGATAAACGACAGTAAAAGCACGTGTCGCGCATGTCCGATTTGCGAATGTGTGCCACCGGTGGGCGAATGCTACCTACACATCTTATGACAATCACGTTCACATGATCGCACGGCAGCTCCCGCCTACAAGTCGCCTCACTATGCGATAGGGGGCCGATAATCGCAAAGTTTTCGTTTTCCGCATTTACTGAACGCCGTGCATCTCGTTATCTGGGCAATGAATTCGCCAGTATAAGCCGTCACAATTAGCTCTCAACTGTTACTCTCTCTCACAGCTAGCTCTTTAAGGATTCCAGCACTTTTTCCCGATTCTTTGGTTGATTTTCCTTGGGCAAGAAGTATTGTTTAATGCTGGCAAAATTTGTCGGATAGCGCCTGAACGTGGCATAATTTTGACTAACGAGTACATGCAGCACATTAAGAGCAGAGCCGGTATATGCCGCAGAGTAGTAATGAACGCTCCTTTGAACGTGCTAGCGAAATGTTATCGCGCAACAGGGAATTCCCCGTTTTCGTTTAACTACAGCAAGATAGTGAACAAGGCTCCCGTATGGGGAGCCGAAACGTCAGCAATATAAGGGATCGTTTAATATGGCTGATCACGAGCTGCGACGAATATCGGATCGTCCAGGTGATGATGATATGTACAGATGAGGAAGAAATACAAGTGATGATGATGCTTAGAGGTGAGGAAGACTAGTTCATAGATCGCGCTCACACTAATGCCCTCCCGCAGTGGAAGCGGCCGCCTGGCCGCGCATTATCATGAAACCCGGCGCGTGTACGGTTTCAATCGAGCGACATGAACAATCTCTTCCGAACACCGAAGAACTGCATGCCGGCAAAAGCAACTCATTCACGTGGACTCTGGCCGTAGTCGTGTCACCCGCAACTGATAAGAGCGGTGCATATATAGCATCGGCGGCCACCACTTCAGAGTTCTCTTGCAACAATGCACCTTTTATGCAAGGGCACTATCATGCT
>JABSTT010006006.1:0-14833 GCA_013339685.2 Hyalomma asiaticum | reverse complement strand
CAAACTCGAACTAGGAATCAATCGTGCGACCACATAAGCGCCCTCAGACGCGGCTGTTACAGCACCGGGAAATCTGACAGCACATACCAAGGTGTGCTTATTAGCAGCGGTTCACGTTGAAGCAGGCAAAATTGAAGAAGCTCCAGCTTTCCTCCGCCGAGAAGTCCCGTGTAGCATGTAGCTCCCGAAATGGCGCGGTGCTCTAAATGTGCTGTTCATGGATCTCGCCGACGGTAGACGCGACTCAAACGTTCCTGTTGTGACAACGCAAGTGAAGTAATCACTTACACGCGGCGGTTGGTTTTGGCAACATGCAGTACGTCATGTAAGCGGTGGCAGAAAGCTTGGGCGAAAAGCTGGCCGCGCCGAACGAGAAGCTTGTACCGACAGTCGACAAACAGGTAGAAATTGCAGCTGCGAGTTAGGTATGCAGCAGCTCAACGTCCGACAGAATCTAACAGTTCGGTGGGATAAAGATGAAGCACATCGCCCGGAAAGCTGCTAAAATTACTGTGTGTAACAATGATGCATTGATATCTAATTCATTGCTTCGAAATTCATTGCAAATTTAGCTGAGCTAAATAAACAAGACTGATTAAACAACTGCTGGATTAAGCGTAAGATGTCCAGTGGATACCAGTGGATAAAGAGGTGTTGGGCTTGTTAATTGATGTTCTGAAAATGTATTTTTGTAATATTGGGTTCAGTGGTTATCAATTCTCAGGTCTTGTAAGAAAGTGCACCATATTTGAAAAAGCAGACCATGATGATGGGCTTGGGTGCCGTTGATATTATATAGAGAGAGGGAGGGAGAGAGACAAGAGAGACAGGTGACAGTTGTGTGCATTGCAAGGAGGGTAGCATGGCATCAGGCACTGAACGCATCACTTTACCAGATAGAGGGCAAATTTCACAGCACCACTTCAACAGGTAGAGGGTAACGTACTTTGGGTGACAGCGCAACTTAAATGAAAAAGAGAAGGAAGAGTGAAATGCCACAGCGCCTATATGATCATCATCATCATCATTTATTAAACCCTTAAAGACCTTATACAAGGCATTACATAAGGGGGGGGGGGGGGCGAGCAAATAGATATCAAAGGACATGTCATGACAAAAATGCAGTTAAAGTATAACAGAGAAGCAGATATACACTGTACAACATTGAAGATAAAGGTAAAGCAAATTATGAAAGTGTAAGAACTAATACACTTTCAAAAAATTGGCAGATCTCACGTGCAGTGGGAATCAAGGAAATGCGAAGCACGCATAAGGAACGTAAAATGGATTTGCATTGTTGTCTCGCTATACCGAGTTTAGTACATATGAAGTTAACGAAACGGCCGCAAGAGCACCATGACTGTGGCATGTAAACCATGCCGCTCATACACGTATGTCATGATTCTCACGTTATGACTTGTCATTTACGTTCTTCATGCAGTCGTGTTGTGCCATAGCAATATTGGCATACATCCATTTAAAGAAACGAGTGGCATGTAGATCATGCCGCTAATGACATGCATGTCACGATTTTCATGTTATGACCTGTCATTTATGATCGTCATGCAGCCATGTTGTGCCAAACCAATTTTCGTATAGGCTCCGTGCAGTCGAGTTTTCCATGTGCGGCATCAGCGCCAGAATGCACTGCCTGGCGGAGAGAAGAATCAAAATTGGGCAGACTGTGACAGGGAAATACGCGAACGCGATGCGCGTCTCCAACTCTATAGAGCAGCGACCGCTCGTCCCACCTTCTTTCGTTTTATTTCCTTTGAGACGCGCGCTCCAAACCTGCGGCAAACTGTTCCAAAGGGCGACGCCGCGAGCGTTCGTGTGGTTCGTAGCACGCCCGGAAAGCAGCGAAGAAACGCGCGCGTCGCTGTCGCCTCGGTTTCCACCGTGCACGACTGAGCCGTCCGACGAGAGCTACGTAGCGCCCTCTGGTCAGTAGACGGAGCCATCCCATTAACGAAACGGCAGTATAGCGCAAGGACCATGGCATGTATGTAAATCATGCCGGTCATGACACGCGTGTCATGATTCTAACGTTATGACCTGTCATTTACGTTCGTCATGCTGTCGTGTTGTGCCATAGCAATTTTGGTATACATCCCATTAACGAAACGCCTGGCATGTAAATCATGCCGCCCATGACATGCATGTTATGCTTTTCATGTTATGACCTGTCATTTATGTTCGTCATGCAGTCATATTGTTGCATACCAATTTTCCTACACATCCCACTAACGAAACGGCAAAGAGAGAACAAAGACCGTGGCTTGTAAATCATGTCGCTCATGACATGCATGTCATGATTTTCATGTTATGATCTGTCGTTTACGTTCATGATTCAGTCATCTTGTGGTATGCCAATTTTTGTATACATGCCGTTAACGAATCGCGTGGCGTGTAAATCATGTCGCCCATGACATGCATATCATGATTGTCATGTTGTGACCTGTCAGTCATGTTCGCCACGCAGTCATGTCGTGGCATACCAATTTCCGTATACATCCCATAAACGAAACGGCCAGGAGAGCACCAAGACCGTCGCATGTAAATCATGTCCCTCATGACATGCATGTCATGATTTTCTTGTTATGACCTGTCATTTACGTTTGTGATGCAGTCATGTTGTGGCATGCCAATTTGCGTATACGTCCCATTAACGAAACGCGTGGCATGTAAACCATGTCATTCGTGACATGCATGTCATGATTTTCATGTTATGACCTGTCATTTATGTTCGCCATGCAGTCATATTGTGCCATACCAATTTTCGCATACATCCCATTAGCGAAACGGCCAGGAGAGCCCTAAGACCGTGGCATGTAAATCATGCCGCTCATGACATGCATCTCATGATTTTCATGTTATGACCTGTCATTTGTGTTCGTCATGTAGTCATGATGTGGCATACCAATATTCGTAAACATCCGATTAGCGAAACGGCCAGGAGAGCAGAAAATCGTAGGCGGCTAGATAGATAGATAGATAGAT
Source organism: Hyalomma asiaticum (assembly GCA_013339685.2). Classification (NCBI taxonomy): domain Eukaryota; kingdom Metazoa; phylum Arthropoda; class Arachnida; order Ixodida; family Ixodidae; genus Hyalomma; species Hyalomma asiaticum. Next base: position 11,833 of record JABSTT010006006.1, on the reverse strand, counting down.
AGATAGATAGATAGATAGATAGATAGATAGATAGATAGATAGATAGATAGAACCGGGCCGTACGATTCCTAAAAAAACGAAAAAAAGGCAATCTCACGTGTCGTGTTTGACATGACAGCCTCGAATAGGTGAAGTCAGTGAGAGCCCTAAACGTAGATGGTGGCCCAACCTGTAAGGGGAGACGAACTTTCATGGTCTTTATTTTGCATCTGTTACGCCATGCGGAAAGGGGTGCGAAGAGCCGGTAGAGATGCGTCGGTTCGGTCGAAAGTCCTGAGGTTCGTCAGTGACGCAACAGAAGCAGTCCTGATACAGAAAATAAAACTACCGTATTTTATAAACAACTGCCTTTCTAGACAGACAGAGGTGCTTCGCTGTCGCTGTTGTAACCACAATGGCAAGTCTATCAGAAAGAGCTGTGGCAAGGTGATTTGAGCATGCTGCCTTGAGAAGAAGCTTCCAGTACTTCTGTATAAAAGGTGCGCACTGATGGAAAGCAACGATGAGCCTAGACGGGAGGGCGAAATGCTTAAGGGAGCGTTCGTTTCAGGCCGTCTGATCGCGTTTTGATGATGATGATGATGATGATGACGATGATGAAATTCATTTATTATGAAAAGGAGGACGGAAGGAGTTAATTTCCTTTCCCTATGCTTAACTAGTTTCAACGCTACCTAAGGAGGGAAGGTGTTTGAGGTTCGAATCGGTGCCCCTCGATGGCTCGAGTATACGATGGCAGCGCGAAGGAAGAGCCGTTGCCCGGTAAAGTGTAGCTTCATTCCACACTCAGGCGTCTCTCCGGGTCCAAGCCCGAAGCTCCGCTCTCCACTCACATCGAAGGCGTCGTCACTTCAACCCTCGGTTAGACAAAGAGTCCCCCAACAAGCCAACCACAATTGGGAGTTGGCATCAAGAACACCAATTGCACAAACACTTTTATCACACACACGGCATTGGTCAAACCTACGTCACAATCTACAACACGCGAGGGGATAGGTTCGCTGCACAACACGTGTCATTTCCCTATCTCTACGTTGTCGCCTGCGTATCGGCCCAGACGACCGCCGGCGCTGGAGGCCCGGCTCGAGCTAACCTGCCCGGACACCACGTTTATTTCATGAAGCCGCCGCACAGCGGCAAGAATATTTTTGTTGTTTTTGTGGGGTTTTACGTCCCAAAACCAGTTGTGATTATGAGAGACGCCGGGCTTCGGAAATTTCGACCACCTGGGGTTCTTTAACGTGCACTGACATCGCACAGCACACGGGCCTCAACATTTCGCCTCCATCGAAATGCAGCCGCCGCGGCCTGGATTCGATCCCGCGACCCTCGGATCAGCAGCCGAGTACCTTAGCCACCAGACCACCGTGGCGGGGCCGCGGCGAGAATATTTACAGGCCCTGGCCACTAACGATATGTCATCGGTCATCTCGCTCTGTCATCATCTGTCATCTTAAGGACCCTCGGTCGTTAGTGCAGCCGGGGAGCTAGATTTCCTGCACGCTTCGAGTGCCGTAATTGCGACCAGAATGCGATTGCACACAAAGAAATCTCCCGGTCGCATCCGGCCGAGCGGTCGCAAAACCAGTTCCATTTTCATAAGGCATTGACAAAGGACGCGTACGGATGTCAAGCTGTAACTGAAACCAGGTGGCCGTGCGTCGCGTCGCCCCATCTATGTGACTCACTTCCCATTCAACTCTTATCTCCTCCTTTTTTGTTGCCAGCATGGAGGCGGCACGGCCCTCCGACGACGCCACCGCCGGGTCGCCTTTTCTTCCCTGCGTTGTGTCTTCCGCGTTTCCTTCTCGCGGAGCCGACATGTGTCCCTAGTTTGCGGCAATGCTACGAACCGCGGTACGGGGAATCGCCCTGCGCTATGAAGTACTCGCACAGTTGGACCACCAACACCACGCCGACTCTGCATACCTTGGACTAACTCCTCCCCCCTGAAGAGTGTTACTGGACACTTGATGTCCACGTAACACGATACAAAAAAACTTTGCACAAAATTAAATAGATCACTCCTCGCGCACGCAAATGCGTGGACCAATTTCCAATTCTCACTCAAAATAACATCTTTCTCGTCATACTGCCGAAAAGAAACACATGACTATTTCAGTCATGCAGCATACTCTCACTCCAAATGACAAAAGAACCTAGCTATCCTCGCAACGCAAAACAGTTATGACACACTCTGAATGAAATCAACAGTATTAATAAGTGAGTGGTAGCTTGACAGAAGGGACGCGAACTGCTCTGAGTCCTGTTGCATAGTGTCTCTCAAATTCCCTGCACCGTCATTGTCCCAACACGCGAGACCCAGTCTGTGCGCCCTCCAGGCCCGCAAAGCACACTCAAAGGGAGCGACGGACCCCGCGTCGGCTATGTCTTATACTCAACGGATCGCCCCAGGCTCCAAACGGAATGAACACAATCCGCAAAACAATACTTCAATTCATGCACAACACTGGCTCTACAAAGCGAATCTAACGCGCCTATACACACAGTTCTATTACTTAAGGGCAAGTCTACATTGCAATAAAAAATTCACAGCATATCCACAGAGTGAATGATGATGAGTGGGCGAAGCTCCAGAGGTTCATCGTAGATCGTGCCGAGTTCCGGATTAATTTAGTTAACGCCCACGCTACGAATCCTTATGGTTCAACTACGAACAAGTGAAATCTCCCACCGGCACTTCATTGCAAGTCAAGATCAAGTGCATGGGGGATCATATGGGTGGCCAGTAACGGTTCTCCAGCTCGAGCAGTCGGTATTTTTCAATCAAGAAACTCGCTAGAAGACGCTGCCTGCGCCAACGTTGTCTCCCGCGGGTGAGGACGCGTTCTCCTTTGCGAGCTGGTAGAGCGTTCACCGAAGAAAGAGCGTTTCCATAGTCAATGAGCACCTTTCGCTCTCACTCTCTCTGTCTCTCTCTCTCACAAGATAGCAGATGGAAGACTGAGAGAGGTCGCCTGCCGGGAGGCACGCGCCGGGCGAGGGCGAGCGTGGATACGACGCGACAACGAAACAGCGAGCGCCGCTGCGCCATCTATTGATCAATTCACGTACTAGCTAAGCAGCACCGCAGTGCCATCTCGTGATCATTCTGAGATTATTCAAGAGCGAACGCATTCAATAGCGAGCACGAGACCTAGCGGTCTCGGCGCCATGCGCTTTTATACTATGCTTTCCCATACATCTGAATGAAGCGAGCACCGCAGCGCTACACGCCATCTAGTGAGCACTTCACGAACTAGACGAGGTGGCTACGAGGGACAACAAAGGATGGAACGACCCACGGCGTAAGGAGCTTCGCCCCTAAAAAAGAGGAATGCCTAATGCGGAACGATGAACAAGACATTCTCATATAGACACAAAATATTCATCTGTCTGAGCTACGTTACGAAACACTTGAAAATAATGTCCCAAATCCGAAAAAAAGCTTGCCTATTCATTCGATCCAGCGTAACTCGTTCAGTGGCTAAGGGTAAAGTACTAAACAGTCTGACTCATACATAACAGGCTATAGACTAAACAGTTTTATAAACACACACGGCCTTGGTCAAACATACGTCACAATCTACAACACGTGAGGGGATAGGTTAACTGCGCAAACGCGTCACTTCCCTCTATCCTACGTTGTCGCCTGTGTATCGGCCCAGACGACCGCCGGCGCCGGAGGCCCGGCTCGAGCTAACCTGCCCGGACACCACGTCTCTGCTGCCCGGTCACCACGCCACCCTGCCCGGTCACCACGCCACACAGCGGCGAGAATATTTACAGGCCCTCGCCACTAACGATATGTGATCTGTCATCTCGCTCTGTCATCATCTGTCATCTTAAAGACCGTCGGTCGTTAGTGCAACCGGGGTCTGGATCGCCTTCACGCTTAGAGTGTCGTAACTGCGACCAGAATGCGATTGCACACAGAAACATCTCCCGGTCGCGTCCGGCCGAGCGTCCGTTCTGTTTTCCTAGGGCATTGACAAAGGACGCGTACGAATGTCAAGCTGTAACTGAAACCAGGCGGCCGTGCGTCGCGCCGCCTTATCTATGTGACTCGCTTCCCATTAAACTCTTATCTCCTCCTATTCTTGTTGCCAGCAGGGAGGCGGTACGGCCCTCCGACGGCACCCCCGCCTGGTCGCCTTTTCTTCTCTGCGTGGGGTCTTCCGCGTTTCCTCCTCTAGGAGCCCCGCCACGTTGGTCCAGTGGCTAAGGTACTCGGCTGCTGATCCGAGGGTCGCGGGATCAAATCCCGGCCGCGGCGGCTGCATTTCGATGGAGGCGAAATGTTGAGGCCCGTGTGCTGTGCGATGTCAGTGCACGCTAAAGAACCCCAGGTGGTCGAAATTTCCGGAGCCCTGCACTACGGCGTCTCTCATAATCAGAACCGGTTTTGGGACGTTAAACCCCACAAATCAATCAATCAATCCTCCTCGCGGAGCCGAAATGTGTCCCTCGTTTGCGGCAATGCTACGAACCGCGGCATGGGGGATCGCTCTGCGCTTTGAAGTACTCGCACAGTTGGACCACCAACACCACGCCGACTCTGCATACCTTGGACTAACTGAAGGTTACTGGTGGGGAGAGAGAAGCACTAAATCACCCGCGCCAGGACGCTAGAAACTCCAAAGTGGTCTAGTGTGAAGAGACGACGAAGATGCTCAAGTATATCCTTTTGTAGAGCATTCAGATCTGTGTGTAAGAATATATCGCTGTATTTTCGAGGAGGGCGAAAAGCAGGGCGGTGGTTTTGAAAATCTACGACTAATACCTTCACTTCTCGTGCACCGATCCCCATAATTGCTTCTGTGTCCTTCTCAGTATTCAATACTACACCCACTCCAGTGCTCCAGAAGGTGCAGGACCACATTATTAGCGCCATTCTTCCGTGTGCGCCGTCTGTGCGCCTTTCGCGCCTTTTAGGAAACAGGTAGCTCACTAGCCCAGCAACGCGTTTCTTACCCTATTGAAGCAACTTACCCGAGTGAAAATGGTCCCAAGAAAAAGGGACTTCGTCCGTATGCCCAAGCGCTTCGCGCACTCCACTTGGATGCATCCCAAAAGGAATTCAGCAGCGCAGCTAGCCGACAATAGAGCAGTCAGCGTAGATGCTTCGATCAGCGATTCCGCGGCCACCAGCTTCCTAAAATACGAGAATTTGTTAAACAATTACAGCACAGTGAGTTTACTGGCGCTGTTGGTGTGTATCAAATGCGAACAACTTCTTGGAGGAGTCACCATTAGTGTATGTGCCTGTCTATCTATCTAGTCGCGCAAGCCTGAGAGCTCACCTGGGCGTCTTGTTTACGTGGTACATATTCGGGTGCCGGGGTATAAATGTATGACACACACTAACGACTGATCTTTGCAAGACTAGCATGGCATAATTATCGGGTACATCACGAATAAAAACCACTTGTGGCATGCGGGTAGCGCCACATGTTTTAAGTTTTACACAGCCTACATCAATGCTGGAGGAACTTACAATATAAGTTTTTTTAATAAATGTAATTTAAGCTTTACTTACGATACAACTTTACGATATAATTTACCATATCATAAATAAACCGCAAGGCTTGTGGTAGCTTGCATTTCTAATGTAGACACAACAAACACACAGACACGCACGTAACCAAGTGTTAGTAGATTATGGAACCTGGAGGCAGGAGATGCTAAGCCAGCACGCTACGACTAGGCTATGGCGGCTCCTCCCACACGGTGTATAGTAAATAAACCTATCCCACGAGCACTTGTGTTGACAGCACTTGTTTAGGTTCAAGCGACCTTCTGAGGCGTGCACAGATCTTAAGCGGTGTCGCATTTCTCTCTGTTTTTCTTTTAGGTGCGGAGCACCTTAGGGGCTACACTGTGGCGTGTCTCTGCTGTCGTCACGGCTGGTCCTTCGTGGAGGCAGTGCTGTGAGACAGATTGTGTGCATTTGTGGGCTGATCCTGGAGTCAGCGCACTCTCACAGCGTATATTTATTTATTTATTTATTTATTTATTTATTTATTTATTTAACATACCTCAAAGGCCCCCCGACAGAGGGCTTTACATGAGGGCGTGGGCGAACAATACAAGGTTAATAAAACAATTATTCTATGGCACTTCTAAATTTATGCGTGTCGCAATGATGGATGACATTTGAGGGAAGATCGTTCCAGTCCCTGGCTGCTTGGACGAAAAAGGAGTGATGGTGGGCTGTGGTGGAAGCAGGAGGTGGATATACGGCCTTGTGGTGACTTGTGCGGGCTGAAGTACGATGGGCTGGTTGTATAGGAGAGTTATAATGAAGCGTATGATACATTTTGTGATACAATGATAGTCTGGAAACCTTACGGCGTAGGTCGAGGTTAGGTAGATCTGCTATGCTTTTAAGGGTAGTAACACTGGTATGATATGAATAATCTGAGTAGATGAATCTAATTGCTCCGTTTTGAACTAGTTCAATGGATTTACTTAGGTTAATTTGGGGTGGGTCCCAAATGGCGGATGCGTACTCTAGTTTTTGGCGAATTAGTGTTTTGTAGGCTAGTAATTTGACTGATGGAGGGGCAAGATGTAGGTTACGATGCAAGTAACCGAGAGATCTGTTAGCATTGTTAACTATTTTACTTACGTGGAAAGACCTGTTTAGATTCTGTGAGATGTTAACACCGAGATATTTAATGGTACTTAGGGAAGAAACTATAGAGCCATTAATATTATAGTTAGCGGTGGGTAAGTTTTGGCGTCTGTGAAATGAAACAAGTGCAGTTTTATTAGTATATAAAACCATGAGCCATTTACGACACCATTCGTCGTGTTTTAGTAGGTCATGCTGGAGAGTAATAGTATCTGAAATGTTAGTAATAGGTCGGTAGATTATGCAGTCGTCAGCAGAGGCGGATGTTAGATGAAATATTATCGGGTAAGTCAATGATGTAAATTAAAAAGAGGAGGGGCCTAGAACTGTACCTTGTGGCACACCGGAGATTACGTTAGAAAGGGATGAGGTCGTATCATTAGCTTCTACAAATTGCTGACGGTTAGTTAGGAAGTCCTGAATCCAATCTAGACAAGTTGATAAGGCTTAATTGAGAGAGCTTTGTAGGCTAGTAGTTGTTGTCTCAGAGGGGACTGTAAGGAGTCTCTGCTACTCAGCTGGGCTGTAAGCGTCTGACGGCGTCGTCGTGACCATGAAAAAGCGAGGCCATTAGGAGCGAGGGGATCTTTCCAGTGGAAGACACCGGCGCATCACTGCATGGTGCGCACGTTCCCAGGTTTCACTTTAGTGAGCTGTATCTTGTGTACTGCGTGATGTAGAAATAGGGCAAGCAAACGAACGCTAATTACCGTGATACGCACATTTATTTCCTTGTTCTGTCTCTGTTCTCTTATGTTTTACCTCTTTTACTCTTACTCTTTTTTTTCCTCAACGCGGCTGTTAGCCGGCCTCAGCACTGGCTAACTTCCATGTCTTTCCCTTCCTCGTCCTATTGCATTCAGTTGATCATAGGCGATTTCTTCGCTAAGTTCTTCGCGTAACACCGATTTCCATGACACCTGGAATATGCAGGATCTTTTTAACAGCGGAGCAGGTTAGGCTTGTCGAAATTCTATGGCCGGCAACCAAATACTGAGGAGGCTTCGCGGATACGTGTCGCGCAGAGCAGGTACGTGCCAAGCAGTTCCACTCAAGGCGGAGCCATGCATGGTATAGTATAGCAAGGTGGTGGGAAACGTAAGTGAAGGAATGGCAGTAGGAGGGGAGAGAGTAAAGCTTGGCATAGCCATATATAGCATACTGTATTTAAAAGGACAGCGAACTGAGCAGTTTGCTAAACGTTCTTTATGGAAAAAAAATGGGGCGGTCCAAACACGGACGCAAGAGATGAGTAGCTGTTCGTGTTCTCTACTCTTACGTTCTTCTTTCCACGCCTTTTCTTTGCATAAGGTATAGTATATGCGCCGATGAGAGTGGGTATGCGCGAAGCAGCTCTTATTACAGCATAGCTATGCATAGTTTAGTTTAACAAAGGGAATGGGAAAGAGAATCGACAGTGAGGAGGAGTAAGTGAAGGTGAAGACGAGAGAAAGGAGAATGAAGAGGAGGAGGAGAAAGTGAAAATCCACGATGGCTTAGCGATGTGCAGTGTAGTATAGCAAAGGAGGTGGAGGAGGAAGAAATGGAAGCGCAATGTAGAATGAGATAAAGAAATATTAGATAAAAAGATCCAAGGAAATGCGAAAGAGAGAAAAGGTGAAGAAAAATGAAGGAACTGAAACTTTGTTAAGGACTGAAATACTCAGGACTGGAAGAAATATCCATGCACAACCGTAACAGAAGGTATCCATTGCTTCTAAAAATTAAGGAACTCAGTACGGAAAGATGTCAACTTCACTTCTACTGTACGTGAACTTGGAGCAAAGCAGCTCAAGCGCTGTAAGAAGAGGGCTTCGTGGTGGTTCATGGCGCACCTACAGGAAAACAGCAGATGAATCCTTAAAGAACTTTAGCAAGGTGGAATGTCTGCCCCAAAACGAGGCAATTAGGAACGCCACGTGTCCTCTAAACCAAGCCAAACTGGATAAACTTTGCACGCAAGTAAAGAAAAAAAAGTTAATACTCTTTCCGTCTTCATCCCGAAGGCTCATAAGGAAGGCATCGCAGTCAGAGTCATCTTCTCAGAAAAACCTACCTGGTAGGCACACGTTTTCGCGTACTTGTCCACGCATATATGACTGCTCAAAGTCAACGACCGGCACAGTAGAAACTCGGGACCCGTCATGGAATATCTTCAGGTAAAAAGGTCGACAGCCTCAGCTGGCTTTTCTGTCGATATTGAGGACATGTATTGTTCCGTTCCTCATGATATTTCAGAGAATGGCAAAGCGTCTTTTAAGAACAGTGGTGCAATTTCCTAGGCACATTTGTAAAACTTTCGGGAGCCTACCTTAATAGGACAGTCATGTGCTTCAAGAAACATTACATTCAGAGAAGCGCAGTCTGCATATGCTCAAGAGTGGCACCACATTTGCGTGAACTGCTTCTCACGGCAGTTAACAGAAGGTTTGTAGGAACCTCAAACGGCGGCAAAATGCTGCGCATCTTCCTGTACGGAGACGATTTTTTGGTACTGTACAATGGATCGCATCAGCTTCAATTAGTGAAGTGCTGAGAAGACTTGTCACACAATGTCCTTGAAGTGCCGCTTGAGTTTAACTTCGCTTAAGAAACGCCGGAAAAAATTTACTTAGACCTCTCCTTCAAAGAAGAATACACATGAAGGAGGTACGAAGAACGCTGACGCATGGGTTGCTTGCTCAGCGATTCTGTTCACTCAAAGAAGGCAACGCGTGCCATCTTTACGATTATTCTCAATTCTGCTTGAAAGAAGTCACGCTAAGTTGAAATACAAGGAAGTTTTATGCATCAAGTGTGATGGTAAGGATAATCAACGCAGGTTCTTTTATATCACTTGTCTGGTTGAGACGCAGCCTCAACGCTCCCAAGGAAGGACGAGACTGTTTTACAGAACATACGAGATTTTGCTCTACAAGACGACTGGCACGCTTCTAGATCTATTGTCATTTCCACACTGGGAGGTGATTATGGCTAGAAGATTCTATCCCTCCGAATGATGAACGTCTGATGACGTCCGTGTTGAGTCTGTCGACGCTCCCTGTGGCCCAGGTTTACACAGTGTGGCGTGATTTCCAAGCGCTACGATGCGATCATTCAATGCCTCTAGCCCCTCTACAGGGTCGCTGAGTGCACACTGCATCTGCCTAATGCTCTCCGTGAGGCTAGCTACACTCGCCGCCACCATCTGAACGTTTTCCGTAATAGTAGCCAGCGTTTGTGTAATAACCTCATGCCTGAGATTCCGTGTTTTAATCCCTACCGCCCAACACTACCGCCCTCTGTATGTTAGCCATGGACCCTTCTCCAGCAAGGGCCAGCACCGGCCTATCGGTTCAGTAATGATGTGCGTCGCACTATCATTCATGTAATCTCTGCTATTTCGTTGGCCATCTTACTAACCATATCCTTAAGCTCCGCGTTTCCTTTTCCCAATTGCGATACCTCCGCGTCCCTAGCGTGCTCTCGGGGCGGGTCGCATCGCATGGGTTGCTCACCATCGTGCTACGAGCCCTTGTGTCACATGTTAGGTTGACTTTCTCTTGCCTTGGTCCTCGTTGTCGTGGAGTGCCGGAGATACCTTGAGCACTTGGGCGTACTTAAGCCTGCCCTGGGCGAGGTGCCCAGGCTTGTGCCGGCTACGTTCTGTATCGCGATGCGCTGCATGCGTTCTGCCATCGCGATCTGGATCGGCTCCACGTGCCGATAGTCTGGGCCGGTCCTGTTGGCGACAACCGTTGGGCTCGAGAGAGGCGTCCACGTCGAAGGATGGGGATCTCCCCCTATTAGTGCGGGTCCTCAGGCCTCGCCTGTGCCTGACGACATAGGGTGTCTGACATCTGTGCTTGCATTCCCTGAATGCAGTGAGGTGTTTACCGCCACACAAACTGCATATCGGTTCACAGACATGACCTTCTTTTTGCTGGGTATCCTCCCAGCAAGACTTGCAGACAAGCGTCGGGCATCAGGTAGACGCCAGAGCGGTGACTTGCATTAGCATTAACGGGTTCCTTCAATTAAGAACCTTAAGGTCGATGGCGTCTGGACCGTCGCTAAGTGGGATTCCACGGATGACTCCCTTACAAGTGGCATGTGGAGCAGCCACGTATGCACTGACTTCTGGGTCCTCACCGGCCACTGTGAAGCTTCAACATTACACAGCGCATCACATTCTCTTGACTCGTGTGTACTGACAACCATGATGTTTGCAGCAGTTTAGGGCACATCTTATCCGAGTTTATCTCAATCGGATTGAGCGCTGCCGCGCCTTATGGTTTCTGCCACGATACGCGGCCAACCTCGTTGATATGTAGGCCGCCTCTCCGCCTCACCACAACATTAGTTTCTTCCCGGGGCCGCGGTTAGCATTCTGCTGCCCCTTATAAAGTTTTTCGTGATATCACTGAAGTCGCAAAAGCCGCGATTCGGTGCTTCAGCAGCGGGCGTAAACGCCGTCGTTTTGGTAACAAATGCTCCGCCAGCTTTCTTCACCTCCGATCGTTTTCTAGACGCCGTAATCCACGCAGAATACCTGCTAGTCCCTTAGCGTGAACCGGTGTCGCCGTTACTTCGCATACCAGCTTGTAATTTGGCGAGAAAAACACCTTTGTCACAAAGGCGATGCCTGCGCGCTGCGGAGACAGCGGCGCGTCCGGGCCTTGCCTAACGGTGGCGTTATGGCTATCTGCACACCAGGTGTGGTTGGCACAAAATGCACTTAAAAATTCGAAAATAGTCCACTCACCGCTGCAATATTGTTCTGTGCAGAGTCACCGCGACCTTGGAAGTTGGATGCGACAACAGGGCCTCACAATGCACAAATGTTGGATTCGGACACGTTCCGATCGGAACGCGCGCGACCTGCCAAATCGAACTAGTCGACACGTCTAGTCACGTGATGTATTCCCGACAAAACTATGTGACTGGTACTCCCGCACTATGTCCCAGCCAAAACCACGTAACAAATTGAATCACGTGACATAATCAGATTTATTAGCGTGCTAATAGAGTGTTTGTAATACTCGAGAATCGGTATCCTGACGATGAGGTTGTGTAGTATGCAGAGTCGCATAATAAGCACCACACGACATCCTTCCAGACACACGAGAAGAGCGCAAGTGCCAAATCTCCATGGCGGAGAGATTTGAAATCCTTGTCTAAAATAAAAATTGTAATGTGTCAAATTAAGTGTCCAGA